>CAUYRH010122066.1:0-101481 GCA_963574655.1 Perodicticus potto | reverse complement strand
TCTTCACTCAGAACTCAAATGTATAAAACTGTAATGTTGGAAAGGGGAGATCAGAACAGTCCTGGAGGGGTTACTCTCACTGTGCTCCAGAAATCCAGCCTTCTGACAAATAAAGTTCGGAGGACCTAAAGGAAAACTAATAAACAAAAGTATCAAGTTGTAAAAAAAAAAAAAAAAAAAAAAAAAAAAAAATACAACTGTTCAAAAAGCTGGACATTTTATTTTTCTATTAGTAATCATAATGAAAATACCTAAAATTGCAGATGACAGTAAAAGTTCATTTTTATAATCTTAATATTAGAGTCATTTTTATAAAATGATAGTAAATAACTAGAAAATATGGAAACTTGAAATTCCATGTAAATTTTTTATTTATAATAATTCAGAATTATGAGGAACAGAGAAATATTTCCTATGTTTTGAGAAATCTAAGAATTTGGATCTAGAGAAAACCTTGGCTATCACTAGGCCAAGCTTCTCACCTTATGGTAAAGAAACTGAGGGTCCGAGTGGTTTGCTCCAGAAGGTAGCTGAAAAGCCAAATCAAGAGGTCAAGTCTTTGGACTCACAGTCACATTCTGTGCATATTCTGGGTTTCACCTTTTATCACAAGTCATGTGGTAACCCTCCATAAAGCACTAAGGCACTTTCTCTTTATTTCTAGAAAACTAATCTTACCTAACTCTCACACTGCTAATGAAGTGACATTTTATCCTACGTTATTTGATCTTTGAAGATCTTGAAATTTTTCCATTACATAGAAAATACTACGAAGGAAATAAAAGCATATGCAAACATTCCTAAACTCTGACTTCTGTGCCTGACCGTAGGACGCGCAGCATGTTATAGCTAGGCAATCATCCTGGGATTCTCAGTGTTAAAGAAGCTCATTTTCTATGGACCATCTATTATAACAGAGAAGGAGCACTTGAAATGCTACGGTTAGTTATCTAAAAATGCTATGGAATCAAGACACACACATGTTCCTTGAATGTACCCTCTTTTCTCTTTCCTCTTTCTTTGCTTAAACTGCCATGTTGGACCTTCTAAGCAATGCCCTCCTCTCCTGTCTGTGCTGGGCAACATCCTAACCTTCCTGCAAGGATGTTGTCTTTCCCTCTTCTAAACCCTTTTGTGGTTTGCTGAGAGTCTCCGTGTTCTCTTTGACATATGTTTATTTGCACACCTGTCTTACATACTTCCTTTTGATAGAAATTCATTGTAGATCAGTCCAGTGACATAATATATGGTTATTGGTTTAAAGCAACAAGTTCAAAACAAAATTTATAATAATGGCTGCTTTCTTCAATCTGAAAAACTATTGTTTTCCTTTAGAAGTATACATAAATGGCCGTATTAAAGTGATCACTATGAAGAATAATGATCATGATGTTAAGTGAAAAAAGCCAAATTATATCTAGGCTGCTTACTACTTGCAAATATTATAAATGCATATGGACAAAAAGTGGAAGGTAAAACAGAACAATGAAAATAAGCTGCTCTATGGGGTGATGGAATTATTGCCTCTATTAATGTGTTTTTGTTTGTACAATAACCATTGTTTTAAAATGCATACACATGTACTAATTAGTAATATTCATACTAGATTTTGGTATGAATATTTCTGACTATTAAAAAAAAAGCATAGGTATCTGTCTTATGTCTAATGCTTCTAGCTTGCTAGCCTGTATGGATGGACATGTTCAAAGAACTGTTTCCACTTGGTCTCCACCAGAACTGCAGATATGGTACCAGAGAAGACACTTTGCAAGGTTGGTAGGTTAGCCCAGTAAGTCAACTTTTAGAGTCAAAATAAGTATGCCAAAAATTTTTAAAGAACCAAAATATATGCCATTCACTGATAATTAAAATACAGCAAAAATTATATTTCTTTAGGACTAGTAGCAGATGAACCTTATGAGTTTCTTAAAACACAAAAATATTCCTTGAATTCTGTTTACAGTTTCATATTCCTATCTAAGTGCAAACATTTATTTCTAAATGTTTATTGTCTAAGGCATATTACTTCTAAGAGAGCTTGTTTTATTTCCTATTTGTACCCTTATCTTCTAAATAGCCCAAATTGCTATTTTCAGATATATGGTTTCTGATTACACATTTGATCTTTAAAAATAAATTGCTGTAGTGAATATCATTATCATCTTTGTTGGAAAATCAAATGACAAATGAAAATTAACAGGGTTTTTTGGAGAATATGTATTTAGTTCATAGTGCTTCTATGAATGAAATATATCCATATTGCCACAGAAAACAGTTGCCCAAATCATTAACCAAGTCACTAAACGCTATAGGCCCCAGGGTTTCTGACTTGGTATTATTGACTGGAACTGTTCCTTTATGCTAAAAAATTGAATTTACTTTTTACTGCTAATTTTGTGACTTTACCAATATAACGATGATTTAAAATTAAGAAAGTAATCTGTCATGGTGTTTCAGAAAAATAAATATAATCAATAACTTAAGACTCACTAAATGGAGATATTTTAAAGTATTTGGGTAATCTAATAAGTACTATTTGTCCCATTCAAGCATCACCTGGGATAAGAACAAAAGAGGATGATTGCTTAGACATATGAGAGGCTAAAGAATTTTTCCAGAATTCTTGGCTAGGCTGTGATAAGAACACAAATTTATCTAAGTGTGCTGAACAATGCTTTAGGGCATAGTTACAGAAGATGCTATAAAAAAAGCTGTATTGCATCACACACATGGAACCAGATTCTCCCTCTCATGGGCTGTAGCCAGCATGAAGTTCACACTACATTAATTTGCACTTGTCGATATGCTGCTTTGCAAGTATTCTTAAGACATGTTCAAATATGTATCTGACTCCTCGACTAGAATATAAACTCCCTAAGGGCAGGACCTGGGTCTTCTCATTACCCCCTCCAGAGTCTAGTATGCTGGTCTGGGTAAGCCAAGCCCTTAGGAACTGCAGTTGTCTTAGTGAGGAGCAGGGATGGGGAAGTGCTAAGCCTACAGCACCGAAAGAGGGTGTGAAGAACACTGGGGAGCGGCTCTGTCATCACCAGGACCGAGTGATTACATGTGCCAAAGGCCCCTCTCCCAGTCAGGTTTTAGAGAAAGAAGTGAGACTGCAGGTGGTTGTTGGGTAAGTCTCTGAAGTCTGGCTCTCGAGAAGTCATCCATTATCTTAGCATATTCCCCCAAAGCCTTCTGAAGAAAGCACATAGCTTTGCAGACATAAAGCAGAGAACAGAACTGAACAGGATTTACTTTAATCTGTAGGTGCTAGTTTCCAAGTAGAAAAGACTAACACTGCTGCTATCCACTTTAGCAGATACAACGCTGTATTTACAGGACATTTCCAGAATCAAGGAGAACACAGTGGACCTCAGAGGTCCATTAGCTGGGTCTTCGGGTAAGTCATATGGCTGCTACCATTTTACACTGAAAATTTCAGGGAAAAAATCCGCGGCCTATTGCAGCAATCTATTTCAATCTTCTTGCTGTCAGAAAATTCTCATTTCAGGCTATCATGATTTTTGGTTGCTGTAATTAAATCACTTTGTTCTCGTGCTTTCCATATTGAAAATTCAAATTAGGTGTTTAACTTTCTCCTTGAACTAATCTGTCAAATCCTTGAAGACACAGAAGCAATATTTCAGTCTTCTCTAAGTAAAAAGGTACAATTCTTCAACTTTTCTTTACTGCTTTTCTATTTCTCTGGCGCTAAACAGGACAGACTTTTAGGACTTGCAGGGCTTCCTCTCATCTTCACACAAAGCCATAAAAAATATAATAGATGCACTCCTTTCAACAGGCTAATTAAGTCGATTGAATTTAGGAAATAATTCCTGCATTGATACACCACATACTTAATGTTAGTGTCCAAGTGCCGAATCACACTGCTGGTACAGACGAATAACCCCAGATCCTTTTCACCTTAGATGAAGTCAAAATTTTCTGATCTATTTGTCTGTATATGTGTTCCAGTCTAAATTTTGGGTTGATTACTTTATTAAGGTCATTTTGAACTTTAAAAATGTTCAAAATGGTCAAATGGTCAAAATTTTCTGATCTATTTATCTGTATATGTGTTCCAGTCTAAATTTTGGTTTGATTACTTTATTAAGGTCATTTTGAACTTCAAAAATGTGATAGGAACCACAACTCCAATGTTATAACTTATACAATACTGGTAAGAAAAGGTTTCTATATCGGTCTTCTTATATTCTTATCTTTATCAAAGATAAAACTGGTACCAACCTAAAAGCAAAACTATAAATATAAATACTCCCATCTAAGCCATTATTATTATTCTTAAACTATGCACCACTCCTAAGACAATGACATGATAGCCAGTAATATACTCACTTGGCAATGCCATTAGATGAGGAAGAGACCAAGGATGTGGCACTTTTGTTGTACTGAAAAATACTCAAAAACTAGTAAGTTATAATTTAAGATTGATGGATCTTTAAACTCAAAACTACATCCTATGATACAGTTGTATTTCTATATACAGGGTAAGGGGTGTCAAACATTTTCTATGAAGAGTAAGATGGTAAATATTTTAGGTTTTTTGGGTTATATGGTTTGCCACAACTCCTCAACTCTGTTATAACTCTCATAAAAGCAATAGCAGGCAGTATATAAACAAATGGGTGTGGCTGTATTCTAATAAAACTTCAATGCCAGATTTGGCCTATGGACAATAGTTGGCTAATGTTCTTATATGGATACTGGTACATGGGCATGTTAAATATGCATACATGTCTGTCTATGTATGTGGGAGTGTGTATATAGGTGCATTAGCACAGCAAATCTCTGTTCACTTTGCCCCATACTCATGGCAGTTTCACAGGCATGTAATCAGTGCACTCACACAGGTGGTGTTTAGAAGGGTCCTGCACTTGCAATTTAAAGCTCTATAGTCACTGTCATGAAATGCTTAACGATTCCATGTTGGAATTTGTGTTTTATAAGCGCCTAGCTGATGGACCAATGGAGCCTGGGCTCACACACCTGGCGCTGTCTCTCCACTGCCTCACTGCAGCCTTGGGGCAGTTCTCAGAAATGTGTTCCCCTCCGGCTTCCTTCTTCCTGACCCTGCCTTAAGACTCTCACTGCCCACCACCTTGGGCGTGGCCAGGTCATGTTGGTAGGAGAGGTGTGCGTTCTGCTATTGTCCTTTGCTCCTGGCAGGATCCTGGATGTGCCTCTAGGGAGGATTGGGTTGGCTGTGCTCATCACGGGCATCTCGGGGCAGGACATAAGAGGTGAGCATCCTTACCCCAAGCTGGCAGCACCACAGCATCTCAGGGGACTTAGTGTGGAGTCTCTTGTCTACCCCTGAACCAGGTACCAACTATAGCTGTAATCTTTTGTGGGGTTACCTATCTGACCTCCTTGGGATGGGGGAGAATAATCCTTCCCTGCTCCGTGCTGGGGCACAACATGTGCCCAGTCATGGGGCACCTACGGTGTCTGTACTCCCCGATAAGTATCCCTGTGCTGGAGGAGATTCAACACCAAACAGCAAATAAAAAGACTATGACTAGTCTAGGGCTGAGGGCTAGACAGCCAGACAAACCAAAGAAGGAAAAAGTTTTATATTTTAGGATCTTTAACATCACTTCTTTCCTGCATTCTGAACAAAAGTTCTTACATTTTCATTTTGTACTAGACCCTGAACAAAGGTTAGGGGCTATAAGAATCAGCTTCTGAGATTCATCTACCAAAATGAGTAGAGTTGGGAGTTGACCAAAAAAAATGCCACTTATGCATCAGTCATTTCAGGTCAGCTAATCCTAATAAAATGCCAGGGCTTCTGACAGCATTTTTCAATCTCAAATACGAGGCTCTGACATTAATTATGTATTTTGGTTTCAGACTCTAAGGAGCTCCTTCTGGGATGTAATGTGCATGGTATCCACTTCCCTGAAATAATTTGCTACAGGATTAATTCATATTTCTTTGGAATGATGATGAGGTATTTAATGCATGTAAAGCACAATCAAAACATTGTGTATGAAATGTAATAGTCAAGAAAGATGAAATTTTACTCATATTTCCCTTTATTTCCTATGTGTATTAAAAAAGAACAATACCAGAGCACTCTAACATACAGAACCTATCTGTTTTCCTGATTTAAATAAACCTACAGTAAAAAAACGTTTTTGAGACAAAGAGATTTCAATAGGTGGGACATCATTTAATATTAAAGAATTAATATTGTTAGGTATGATAATGACAGGGTAATTGTGTAAAAATATCCTTCATGGATCCACTTGGGTACTTACGAATGAAATAATACATTGTCTGAAATTTGTTTTAAATGATTCTGCAGAGGAGAAGAAGTGGAGAAAGATGACAGATAAGAAGAAGATGAAGAAGAGAAGATGGAGAAGAAAAAGATAACAAAGAAGATAAAGAAGGTGACAGTTGAAGACAGAAGAAGTAGAGAGTAAAAGAATGTGATGGAATAGGACTGGCAAAGTGAGGAATAGAGGTGATAGAAATGTGGGAGTCATTATCATATTCCCCTTACCTTCATATGTGTTTTTAAATTTCCATGTGTGTACCTACTGTCTACAAAAAATTTAATAAAAATCAAGACACAGATTTCACATTCTTCTCCATTCTGAATGTCTTTCTTTTTTTCTTTTTATATTTTTTGGTGCAAGAAGCATCCCCTGAGGCTGACAGGAGTCCTCTAAGCTGAAAAGATACAAAGGAGTTGATGGGAAGGATAATCCACCCATCAGTTCCTGACACAATATAGAGAAGAAAAGAAGAAAGTGGGTGGAAGAGACTGTCTTTGTTACCCTCCTAACCTTCCCTTCTAATTATGCCAGAGTCAAGGCTCAGGTCACGAGGAAAATTATTTTGGTGGTCAACCATTTGCCCTATTTTGTATACATCAAAAAAGCTCTTGTTCTCGCCACATTCCAATCTCCCAGTTTCCCACCTACTTTAAAAATATATCAAGTGGCCAGATTAAATATGAATAAAATGACTATATTATGAAAAACACCTTGTCTGCAAACCAAAAGATAACCTTCTTGCGATGCTGAATTTTTGAAGTGATATTTAACACTTTAAAAATTAATATACTTTATATTATTATAGGCATTCCAGATAAATGTTCAACATGCCCAGCTTTTAAAAGTTAAATGTAAATTTCTCTCTTGAGTACAGATGGTGGCCAAGCAAAGTAGCTCTTTGGTCTTACAGACAGAAGGTCAGGTCATGGCTGAAAGACCAAAGAACAATTGCTGCTTTGCAACTCCAAATCATCCATGGAATGAGACACCACTACTCTGTTTTCTGAAACTGTCTGTTCAATACAAAAGAGTTACAAAGAGTACCTATAAGATTTCCTCACATTCTGTCCAAGAAAAAGCACAAGCACATCATATCACAAATATCTTGTAACTGCTCAGAGGTTTTATTTCTAAACCATGATATCATAAAAAAGGTACATTTCTATCTAAAAATTTATCGTGAAAAATTATTATGAAAATTGTTAACAATTCGCTATTATAAAGAAATGTTTACAAACAAAAATCTCTTTTACAATTCTGCAACTTTAGTTTCTATGCCATTAGAGGTTAATAATGAGATACAGTGCTACAAGAAAAATACTGCAAATGCTTCTAAACAAGTTCACTTGCTAGTGATTTTATGGTCTAATTATTCCTGAAAAGTTTTTCCTTGAGAATATTTTAATGGAATTTTAAATAACCCAGACTCTCTTTTCTGCTATATTTTTCCAGTTAGTTCAAAATATTGTACTGGCAGAATGGTATAGAATAATATAAAAGATAGTACTAGTGACAATGCCAATATGATACCTTTAAAAAAAAATTCTAGAACATCAGAAAAGAAAAGTTATCTGTGATTGACTTAGTAGTCCAAGGCCTTCAGTCCCTGATAGAAAGAATTGTCCATTCCACTATCAGGCACGCCCCCAACTGGATGAAATAAAATAGTTTCATTATTTGCACACGTTAATAATGAAAACTCTTCTGAAAATTGAAAATGTATTATAACACTTTGAATATAGTGATACAAAAGCAGAATTTTACTTTGGTTGTTAGGATGTTAATTTAGTACTAAAGATTTCAGTTATGACTCTAAAAACTTTTGTTTTCACTAAATTTCACATTATTTTCATTTTCAATAGTTTTCCCACTTGTCTTTGTGTCATTTGTTAAAAAGAGTTGATTGGGTTGAAAGGGAAAATATGTTGGAAAATACAATAGAAAGCCATGAACTAGAAATATATTTGAAAAAAATTACTTGGAGCTACCTATTTCTAAATTCTAAAGTGATTTAAGTCATTGACACTAAGAATTCAGTCTTTTAAATTGAATTAGATAAAACAATCTGCTTTCATTGAACATAAAGAATGAAAGCCTTCAAGGTCCTGTACAGTAATGAAAAATAGAAAATTAAAAGTCAGCCTGTGAGGACTGACTGCCTCTCTAAAAACTTTATCCATGTTGTCAATTAAAATTGAAGTATCTACTTGATCTCAACAAAGATATAAAACATCTGCTCAAAACGAAATTGAAGTAAGCAGTCTCCCCCCAACATTTCTAATGTCACTGTATTTAAGGCTTCGTGAGCAAACGTATTCATGGTTATCTTAGTTAACACTGGTTTGACTCTGCCAACAATCAATTTGATTGACATATTTACATATCAACTCATCTCATCTTACGAATTTTAAACTTCTTCATTTAAAATTGGATTCAAGTTGGCATCTTTCAAGAACTTCATGTATGTATATTTTAGGTTCAAACTGTGCATTAGAACATTTTTTTTTTACTTTTGTAAGTAATAGATACACATATCCGAATGTATATTTATGACCTGTCAGACTGGAATTTTATATGCATGCTGTTGTATTCTCACCACTTTATGTGAAAGGTGATAATTTTAGGCAACTATAAATGAAATTCTTTTAATAGTATAAACTGGATCATTCCATTAATTAGAAACAATACAATGAAAATAAGTAAGTTAGGAATAATACCCCATCAACTACAGAAAGAATGTCAGTTATATCTTCATATACTGTACTTTTGCTTGTCTATCTCTTACCTGATCTTTCATTTCAAGATCCCTGTTAGCTTTTGCCCTGTACTCTTTGTGCTCCTTTTCTGCCTCATCCTTTTCCATTTGGGTTTTATTCAGCTGGTAGCGCATTTCTCCACACACCTGTTAGATCGCAAAAACTAGATTAGTAGCTGCTGGAATCTACCAGCAATATCTGCAATTAGATCTTTTGGTGCCCTCTAGGGGTAACATATATAAAATACAATAGTACTTTTCTAAGAATGGCATTTTCCATAGTGATTGCAATATTCAATACAGCCAGTTAAAATTTGGAAGCAACATCAGGGATTATTGAATTTGACAGACTCAAATTAGAGTTTAAAAATGCATATATACAACTAAGTAATTTAATTAATGTGGCTATTATTATTTATTTATTTTATATAAAATAATAATTTCAATTGCATATTTTCATCATCTAAATTTTAACTAGGCAAAATTAGTGATTAAAATATTAAGCCATGTTATTATGTATTCAAATTGTTATGGTTAAATATTTACTCCATGCTATAAAATTTTCCCTTAAGAATTTCATCAGTTAAACTGAGGTAATTTATAAAGGAAATTTCCTCTCTGCTAATGGATACATTCTTGATGCTCAGGTTATAGTACCCAGAATTTACTGTAAGATTTATAGATGACATTGATCTTATCATGCACCATTCTATGTATGCAAGGTAAGGAATATTTTCTGGCAAAATTCATGGACTAGAACTAAGCATACTCTGCACTTAGTAACTGTACTACTTAATATAAAAAAATGCATTGAAGTGAAATAATTTTAATATATCATTAAATAATGAATATACATGTATCTTAACAGTGATATATATCATCCTTTGTATTTGAAACTAAAAACCTTCTTTTACTTGTTTTCCTAATCCAGGGCCATTACAGATATAGAAATATATTTGGAAAATGAAATTAGCAGATCAAATAACAAAGAAATTATGAACCTTTTGAGATAACTAAGAATCTGCAGACACAGCAATTAATACATGTCTGCTAAATCTGCTTCAAATTTACAAATGCAACTTTTAAAAAACCACATATGTGTGTTACTTTTAAAAAACCACATATGTATATTATCTAACGGTTTTATGTGCTTAAAACATTTCGATTTTGGTATTTCTCCAAAGCAGCAGTTTTGGAAACATTAAAAATTAATTTTCTTATTGCTGAGCCATTAGAATATACTAAGGTATAAAATCATTGCTCATTTAAGCCAAGCTTGATAGTGCGCGCTTGTGAGCCCAGGAATTTGAGGCTGGAGTGCTCCATAATCAGGACTACAAATAGCCACTGCATGCAGCCTGGGCAAGATAGAAAGACCGCATCTCTGATCCATCTCAGTTTTGACAAACAATCAAAACCGAACCTGAAAAAAAAAAAAACAAAACCTTCTAAACTAATCTGTGTCTAAAAGTCATAGTGTCAGAACAGAAGAAAAAGTCAGTAAGCTTCACCCCAGTGATCACAGGAGAAAGCTAGAACAAGAATGAAATTACTAAAAGTTCTACTTGAAATTCAAATGTCTTCAATATGTGAGAGTTGATTCTTCCCATTTCAAAAAATTATAAATATAAAAAAGCTATTTTTTAAAATAAATTGAAAAATGAAGAATGAGGCTTGATGCCTGTAGCTCAGTGGGCTAAGGCGCCAGCCACGTACACCTGAGCTGGCGGGTTCGGATCCCGCCCGGGCCGCCAAACAATGACGGCTGCAACCAAAAAATGGCCGGGCGTTGTGGTGGGCGCCTGTAGTCCCAGCTAGTGGGGAGGCAGAGGCAGGAGACTCGCTTGAGCCCAGGAATTGGAGGGTGCTGTGTGCTGGGATGCCATGGCACTCTATCCAGGGTGACACCTTGAGGCTCTGTCTCAAAAAAAAAATAAAGAATGAGTGAAAAATGAGAGAAACCCTAATTTTCTTTCTTTCTTAATTCTTCAGTATGTCAATCTATTTAAGTTGATGAATAAGATAGAAATAAACCACATTGATAATATTTAGAAAATAATAATTACATAACCATGATGTTTAAAAATCAACACTAATACAACACTAATAACAAATGCCTAAGTGTCAGGTTCTATTAGAAATTATTTTATTCCTTAATTTTACTTTTAAGGTTCTCTTGCCTTACTTTCAGTTTAGCACTGGCTAAATTTATCTATAACACTTAGGTTCCAGTTAAAATAAATTAAAAAATTAAATTGAATTAGAGTCTCAGGGTTGGAAGCAACCTCAAATTCATTTAGTCTAATCATTCTTATAATGCTTAAGTCCTTTTTTTTTTTTTTTTTTTTTTTGTAGTGAAAGGGTCTCACTTTATCGCCCTTGGTAGAGTGCTGTGGAGTCACACAGCTCACAGCAACCTCCAGCTCTTAGGTTTAGGTGATTCTCTTGCCTCAGCCTCCCAAATAGCTGGGACTACAGGTGCCCGCCACAACCCCTGGCTATTTTTTTGGTTTTGCAGTTCAGCTGGGGCTGGGTTTGAACCTGGCTCCATCGGTACATGGGGCCGGCGCCCTACTAACTGAGCCACAGGTGCCGCCCAATTCTTACAATGCTTAAGTCCTTTTGAATAGTTGTAGAGACTGAGAATTCATTCTTTATTGTATCACATTTCAACAGAAAATTTTCTCCCTATAATAAGTGAAAAAGTATCCTACCATAGCTTTTCTCATAAATCTAAGTTAAGCATTTCCATCTCTCCACACTTATTCCTTCACTTCCATCCCTCTCTCCACCATCAGGTATATTGGCAAATATGAGCGTCTCTGTTTTTTTGAGGTAGAGTCTCACTCTATTACCCTGGAGTGCCAGAGCATCATCATAGCTCACAGCAAACTCAAACTCTTGGGCTTAAGTGATCCTCTTGCCTCAGTTTTTCTACTTTTAATAAAGACGGGGTCTCACTCTTGCTCAGGCTAGTCTCACACTCCTGAGCTCGAGTAATCCGTCCACCTCAGCCTCTCAGACTGGTAAGATTGCAGGTGTGAGCCAGCACATCCAGCCAAATATGAGCTTCTTAAAAACTTCTACATTCACTTGCTTGAATTTTAGAAAGCAAATGGGAGAATTTTGGAAATTCAAGAAAAAAAGGGAAAAATGGCTTTGTTTCCTAACATATAAGTTAAAATTAATTTTAATTACTGAATTATACAGTAAAAATGGCATTAAAATGTGTGAAATTTAGGAAAAGAAATTGATGAGTAAAAGGCAATATAGAAAAGGTATATTTTTAAATAAATTATCTGTATTGGATAGTGAAAAATAAATTGATTTCATTTATTATAGTATTATGCATGCCCATAGTTCCTTATTTTTAAAGCAACTGATTTTTTTTTTTTTATTGTTGGGGATTCATTGAGGGTACAAGAAACCATGTTACACTGATTGCATTTGTTGGGTAAAGTCCCTCTTACAATCGTGTTTTGCCCCCAAAAGGTGTGGCACACACCAAGAAAAAGCAACTGATTTTTGAAATCTAAATGGATTTCTAATATTTCTTGAAATAGGTTCCTTACTTATTAACCTTATTAATCATTTTAATTCTTGATTCACAAGTTAGTGATGCCCACGGTACAGACAGCACAGTATTTTAAAGTATAAATTTAGGCTCGGCGCCCGTAGCACAGTGGTTATGGAGCCAGCCACATACACCGAAGTTGGCAGATTGGAACCCGGCCCAGGCCAGCTAACTAACAATGAGAAATGCAACAAAAAAATTTCTAGGCTTTTTGATGGGCACCTATTGTCCCAACTACTCAGGAGGCTGAGGCAAGAGAATCACTTGAGCCCAAGAGTTTGAGGTTGCCGTGAGCTGTGATGCCATGGCACTCTACCAAGGGTGACATAGTAACACTGTCTCAAAAAAAAAAAAAAAAAGTATAAATTAAGTACCAATAAAATAAGATCTTATGGAGTTAGAATATTTTAGTGACTAAGTCTGAAATGGACTGAGAGGTGGAGGATTTTTTTGTGTTAAGCATACTTTCCAAGTTGTAAATGGCAGAACCTCTGTAAGTTGACCACTCAAGGGACTGGAACAAACTGGTCAACATACAGAGGTGGTCAATATAAGGAACTTCCATTGAGTATACATGGTACATGTCCGGCCTATGAAAATTAGATCAACTTATGGAAGTGGTTTTTATAGGAAGGTGGTGAACTATGGAGGTTCTACTGTACATGTCTTTGACAATTATTGTGAAACCCAGTTCTATGCTATCTATGGCAAAAAAAAAAAAAATCACTCCAAATTAATTTGTAAATACAAACTTTATCAAGTATTCAATAATTAAAGTAATGGTAATTCTTATTTACAAGTCTGTCTCTGCCACAGAGAGCTTAACCCTTAAGCTCTTTAAAGATATTATTTGTGTCTAATTTACCTTTGTATTTATAGTACCCAGAAAATGGCCTGTTTATGTTAAACAAATGTTTGCTGCATGACCATTAGGTAGATTTTTATTATTCTTGAAATAACAAAACTTTTTGACTCCAAACTTCTTCCCGCTAATAGTTAGCCCTGTACATTAAAATATTTTTCAAAGAAAATTTTACTTAAGCAACTTCTAAACTAAAATCTTTTTCTACCTTTGAGACATCCATTTCCCGAGAAGCAAGCTCTTTTTGAATTTCCTCTTGCTGATTGATAGCTGAAATCTTTTCCCTTGTAACTTTTTCTACCTGGGCCTCTAGTTGGGCAATATTCTCAGACAGGATCAAAATCTGTAAAAGGAAATAGAATCATTAAACAAAAATGCCATTTGACAAAGTAAATAATAAAACTTTGTTAAATTAGCAGATTCTCTGCATGTCACTGAGTTCTATCAGTAAGTCATTTCTCCATGGATTGGGTATGTCCATTTCTCTACCTCATCTGTCCCTCATGTTCTAAAAGATGTGCTTACCTCTTATTCATTCCCTTGGTCTCTAATTTCATTTTGAAAAATGTATGACAAGATGATAAAATGAAAGTTTTGGTTGAAACCCCTAAGGTGACAGATATGACATCCAAGTAAGTTATGGAATAGACCGCCATAAGTAAATTTCAGAGTAGGTGGGAAGGAATCAGACAACTCTTAAACTCTTCTCCCAGATGGAGGGCATAAAAGGATTGATTTTGAAAGGTATTTTTAGAGAGAGGTACTGGTCTATGACTCCCACTCCCCTTGCCCCAACACCAACAAAAAGGAGTCACTTTTGTTGGCAAAACCCCACTTTTCTTCCCATTATCTAGCTCTCCCCATTTCTCCCATAGACTACATCTCAGCTACTACCTCTCTTCCTCCAGAGTCTTCCTTAAGACTTAACCTCCAGTCCCCAGCACAAAATATAACAGGTGCCCCTTCACATGCTCAGCTGTTGTCCTCTGGTACAGTCCTGGCTCTTGTTTGTGGCCCTCAACTATTCCCGCTGATTGTTGTTCATGCTGTACTCATTGCTTGCTATTCTGAATATCGCTCTGGCATGTGCTCCTACCACAACCTCAGGATACGTGTATTTGCCATCATCACACCCAACCACTCAATACCTCTATGACAGTATTTATTCCACTATTTTTAGTTGTTTTCTTTGTTTCCTCATTAGACTATAGTTCCTCAAGGGCATGTTCCTCCAGAAGTAGCAAATATTTGATGAATGAATGAATAATTAGAATAAATGACTTTTCCAAGGAACTCTATGGATATTAGGTTCTTAGTTTTTCTTCTTTGGATTAGAAATACTTTCTATATCTTAGGCTTGTCTTTTATAGCTTTTTGTTTGCAATTAGGTCTTGCTCTGCTCCAACAAAGTCAAACGTTTCTAGGCTCTTACTCTCTTACTGGTATTAGCAGTTTTAAAATGAAGAAGTGCAACCTAAACTAAGAGCAAAATATATAGTAATAGCTATCAGTTTTTATCTGTTAAAACAAAAACTGGTAATAAATTTCAAATAATGTTATTTGAAATTTGCCAATGTACCAGTGCCATTGTACACTGACATGTGTGAATTCACTTTTATAACTGAAGTCAGTATCTAAAGCTATATGATAAAAATAAACATTGAAACAAAGTTTTGATAAATTCAGAACTTTACATCAATAAAACTGAGATAGATGTCTGTCTTTGAATTATATAACTAAAGTTGACTCATATGAAAATAATGAGCCCAAGTAGTTGCTTTCTAATTTAGGCAGATGTATTAGTTAACTTTTCTGAAGATTGTAGAGAACTATATTTGACTTGTGATTGTTTATATGTCCTTATTATTAAAAGATTACTTATAAATCTAATTTTTATGTAAAATTAATTTTACTAATAACAAACTACAAAGTATCTCTGTGCAAAATACAATCTGAACCTAAACCATATAACAAAACAAAAATATCAATTGGACATCCTTAATTTAAAAATTTAGATTCGTGAGTATAAACATGACTGTATAATCATAGCTTTTCTAAAACCATTTAATAGCAACATGCGTTAATTATCAGCTACTAAAAGTCTTATGTTTTTTATGTGGAGATATATGTGATGGTAGACATTAATGTTGTACAGTTTTTAAGTAAATATGCAGACATTTATTTTGCTACTTGCAAATTCTCGTCCATTTCTATCACAAGGCGTGTAACAAATCCTTCTCCTTCCTGACGTCTCCCTCCCTCTGCTGCCCGTCACTTCCTTTCTTTGCTCCTCGCCTGTCTGCCACCTCCTGTCACCCACTTTCTGAGGTCTCCCTCCTGTTGTCACACCTTCCTTCCCCCCATGCCCACCGTCTGGAAGTCAACATTACACTGTAGGAGTTTCTCCATCCACATCTGTTGCAGAGCCAGAAGTAACACAGACACAGCTGCAACACGGCTGGATGTCCAGGAACACTGACATCAGGGAAGTCCTTTAAACTTTGACAGGGGCAAGGAAGAGACAAGGACACCCAGGTTGGGAGAGCTTGGTAGAAATTTCTGCAGAGCGGTCCCTAGAGTATTAATATAGTCTGAAGCAGTACTCTCTATACAAGAATTAAAGATTCTAACAATGGGCAATTATCAAGGAAAGCAACTGAGAAAATGCACAGACCACAGGGGTACTCAACAAATAAATGATCAATGACTGAATGAACTAACAAACCCGAGTGCTCAGTGCAACCCAGGAGCATTACTGAAGACAATGAACAAATGCACAGCAAGGACTGTTCATGAGGAATTGATTCAAACCTGTCTAGAGAAAGGCATCTGTTCTCCTACAGCTTCCCACACAAACGGAATTTTTATAGAAAAAGAAGGAAAAGAAGAAAAACATAAAAAGAAAGAAGGAAAATCTTTCACAAATATTCCTACTGTTAGGAAGGCAGGGATGTTTGCTCTAGGACTCATAACGCTCTGAGTCTGTCTCCCTACTAGATGACGTCCTTGTGCCCAGCAGTGTGATATGCATTATATCTTTAAATTCCTCTAGAGAAATAATTCTACTGAAGTAATTTTCAGTTTAAAAACTGAAATTCAGAAATCTAAGTTACTTCCCCAAGTTCAAGTTAGACTTTATAAGTCAAGCCTATCTGCCTTTACTAATGTGAAGGTCCAAGAAATCTAGTCAGGAAGGCAAGCTATCTAAAAGAAGAATGATAATAGCCACAAGCTAACATTTAGTAAATGCTCACAGTAAGGCAGGCATTATATATTTTCAAAACATTATCTAATTTAATCCTATCTATTCCCTGAAGTATTGCCAATTTTATTCTGCATTTCTCTGAAACTTAGAGTTAAGTGAACTGTTCAAGGACACAGACAGGTCAAGTTGGATTCAATGCTAAACCCTTTTACTCCAAAGCCACTCTGTGTTATCTCCTGGTGAAAGCACTTGCCTCAGTGCGAGGACCACTGTCAGTTCTTTATTCATATATCTTTTTTTAGGACAGGACCTTGAGATCAAATGTCAGTCAAGGTTTACTGGGAGAAAAATGAACTTAAATGACTAAGGTTCAGAAATGCACTGCATTTTCAATACTACCTTTATTCATGAAACAACTGCAGTATAAGCGAGAGGTTCAGTTACATATGAAAGCACCTGGAATACTTCCAGACATATTTCAGTATGCCTTTTCCTTTCTTGTCTAGATTTCTCATTAACATACTTTTATATGGTAGAACTACTCAGCAAGGCAAATGGTTTCCATTGAACAAACCAAATATCAAAATATCCTAGGTATGAACAATAGCTGGTGTTTGTTAGTGACACCACTTTCCCTCTCACAGAACACTCAATTCACAACATCACCCCCTCCATGCCTTATTCATGTTAGTAATAGGGAGTTATTCTCTGCCTTACTAAATCCTACCTATTCTTCTAAGGTCAGTTAAAATGCCATCTTCTTCACGAAGACTTCCATGAGCTTTTGCAGACAGGGAATCAGTTCTGATCCTTTGAACTCCCAACATCTTAGTTATACCTTTCCAGTGGCACAGAGACTGTTTTCTTTTCCTTGTATTTCATTCATTCACCAAGGATACAAGTTGTCCACTAGGTTTGAATGCAATTTACTAGGTCAAAATATATTCCACATGAACTTTATGTCCACCGTGTATGTTGAGCACGTTTTATGTGAGAGGAACATACCAAGCAATGAGGATGTTAGTAGACCACACATGCAAGGGGCTCATATTGAATTAGGGGAGGCAACTACCCAACAAGCATCTGCAATAAACTGGGGTGGGTCCCCATTCAGCCATGGGAGGCTCTGAAAGGGGGTGTATCAAACTCTGAAGGATCTGGCACAGAAGAAGACCCCTCCACGAGGGGGCAAAGCACACAACACCTGACATGAAAGATAGCAAGACAGACTGGCCTGCCTGCATGGTTAAGGAAGCACAACTCGCTCCACACGGTGGGAGTGGGAGGAAGAGAAATGAAGGGAGGTGAGACGGGCGAGCCAAAGAGAGGAAGACAGCTGCGGTGCCTTTATGCTGTGCTAAGAGATCCTACATTGTATCCAAGGTTGGAGGGAGACAGGACGGATTTTAAAGCAAGAGATGGGCATTTTAGAAAGGCCACCCCACCTGTGGTTTAGAGAACAGATGGGAAGGAGGTGAGACTAGAGGCAGGGATGCCACAGGCGCTGTAGGAATCCCCCAAGGGTGAGATATGGATAGCAGTGGGATGGGGAGACAGGGACATGTGAAGTGCTCAGGGGCCTCAATCTCTAGAACTTGGGGACAATGAGATGTGTGGAGTGAGGGAGAGGAAGGAGAAAAGGATAACAAGAACCTCATGTTGGGAAACTGAATGAGTAGTGGGTCCGCTGGGATAGGGAAAAAGGTAAGTAAGCTGGTTTGGGGGCTCAACAGACAATTAGAGACTTAGGAATCAATAACCATACATATGGAATTAAAGCCATAGTAGTGCTAATGACACCTAAATCTATAGCTCTACGCTGAACTCTGGAACCTTCTAGCATGCTTTCTGGATATGCTCCTTCTTTACCTAAAGGCATTTTAAATTCAGAGTAACCTATATTTTTGATTCTCTCAAATCAAGAATATAGATTCAAAGAAATCAAGGAAAGAGAACTTTTTTTTTTTTTTTTTTTTTGCAGTTTTTGGCCAGGGCCGGGTTTGAGCCACACCCTACTCCTTTGAGCCACAGGCGCCGCCCAGGAAAGAGAACTTTTTAAGGAGAAAAAGAACTAAAAAATTCATTAAATATAGCACCAACGGGTCTTTAGTGAACACAGCAATAGTTCAGTAATAGAAATAATCTCATTGGCTATAGGCATAGAAGCTGAAATGCAGAGGACTGAAGAGTAAATGGGATGTGGCAAGAAATCTTTGGAGAAACTTGACCATTAAAGAAAGAGTAAGGAGGGACATGGGATGACTGAAGTGGCAACCTTGGCTGCACAAGGAATCACCTGGGAAACTTCAGACAGTACTGACACACTGACGCACTCTCAGACATTCTGATGTAATTGGTTTAGGGTGCAGTGTGGGCAATGAGAGTTTTACGACGTCTTGGGTCTTGAAGACTGAGAACCACTATATTAGTAGAAACACTGCTTCTTGCAATAGGTGAGTGAATTGAAGGGATTTTCCTGATGATAAGGAAGAAGCTATAGTGAAGGGAAGGTTGAAGGTTGGGCAGTTGGTGGGGAGGGAGGACAAAAGGAATGAGCTCCTTGAGGAGGTGAAAGGAGATGGGACCCAGGGGAAGGGGAAAGGATTAGGATTAGACCTTTCCCATCATGACTGGGAAAAATGCAGGTGAAAATATATTTTAGGCAGAGGTGAGGGGAGAGATAAGTAGTTGACGTGATTATTACCTAAGGGCTTCAATTTTCTTTGTCAGGTAAGTAATGCTTTCTACTGAGAATGAGGGATAAAGTGGTATGGTAGAGAATTTGAGAAAAATAATGTGATTTGAAATAGTCTTTGGAAAATGGGCCCAAGGTACCACCACTTTTCACCTGGACAAATATAACTACCCCTCTCCCGATCTTTAGGCATCTATTCCGGTTCTCCTTCTTATCTATTGAAAAAATTATTTTTTCTCGAATATAAATGACCCTGTCCAACTTAAAATCATTCAATGCCTTTCCATTGCTTTTTAGATAAAATTACAAATCTTTTACATAGACTTTAAGGCCATGCATGAGTTAGTCCCGGCATATGTCTCCAAACTCATCCCTCATTTCCTATGCTCTAGCCTTTGGGGCTTTCTCGGTATTCCTAGAGAGCACGTCTTCCAGCTTCAGAGTCAGGGGTGTACTGTTTTCCCTCAACTCTTCACCTGACCGCTTTTTCTCAGGTCTCATTTTTCTTTTTTTCTTTTTTTAAAATTTTGCTCTCAATCTTCTTAGTTTGAAGGGTTTTTTTTCTTTTTTTCCTTTCTTTATTTCTTTCTTTATTTTTTATTGAGACAGAGTCTCACTTTGAGGCCCTCAGTAGAGTACCGTGGTGTCATAGCTCACAGCAACCTCCAACTCATTAAGCTTAAGTGATTCTCTTGCCTCAGCCTCCCAAGTGGCTGGGATTACAGGCACCTACCAGAACGCCCGGCTTTATTTAGTAGAGACGGGGTCTCACTCTGGGTCTTGCTGGTCTCGAACCTGAGCTCAGGACAAGCCACCTGCCTCAGCCTCCCAGGGTGCTAGTTTTACAAATGTGAGCCACCATGCCTGGCCTCGGGTCTCATTTTTCAAATCTGTTTCTCAGTAGTCTTTGTGACTGCCTAGATGAGGTCAAAACTCCACTGTTACACATTCTCATGGTACCCTACACTGAACCTTTATGGCTTTATCACAATGATAATTAAAAATTCATTTATGAAAATGTTTGTTTAATGTCTGCCTCTCCTTCTAGTCTGTAAGATTTGTGATGGAACTGCACTGGTCCTTTCATTCTATTACATTAATATCTGTTGAGTGCTGAGAGACTGGGAGGAACGCAGAGGAGGACTGTTGGAAAGCACCAGAACACGGACACTGAAGGCCTTGAGTGTACAGCAGTGCCGCCGCATGGGTGTGGGATGTCCACCAGCTGAGATGACCAAGCCAGAGAAGGTAGGAGACAGAGTGACCTACGGTAGGGTTTTGACAGACACAATGTTTTTAAAGGGATAAGAAAACAAGAGAGTTTATAGTAAGACTCAAAACACACTGGGAAGAAGTTGTGATTTTTCTCTTCATCTATCTTCACTCCTGCACATTGCCTTACACACAGCACATACCCAGTGGATATTTGCTGAATAATTCAGTTATCACACATTGGAAAATTATAACCACATAGCATTTGGAATACAAGCTATTAGTTCGCTTTTTAAAGAAAACATCTAACACTGTTGTTTTGATTACTTCATGGACCACATTTTGCTTAATTTTAGCAATTTTAAGCTAGGATCCACTGGTCTAAATTCCTGTTTGTTACCATTTTTTCAAACTCTGCCCACTTCATGTTACCAGTTCCCTTTGCCTTTAATTTCTCCCTTCATCTGTTCCAGCCATTATTCACCTTGTAGTTTGTCAGAGTTGATTTCATACGGAGTGTATAATTACTTTTGTAGTTGTTGCTACTTGGTTTTCTAGAAGTGTTTTAACTTCTGCATGTTTAATTTAGGGCTAGGAGCCTGAGCAATATAGTGAGATCCCATCTCTACCAAAAATAGAAAAATTAGCGAGGAGTGGTGGTGCACATGTATACTCCTTCTCTACACCAGAGGCTGAAGTGGGAGGATCACTGGAGCCCAGGCCTTTGAGGCTGCAATGACCTATGATCTTACCACTACATTCCAGCCTGGGTGTCAGAACAAGACCTTGTCTCAAAAAAAAAAGGAGGTTAGGGCATAAAGTTCGGGAGTTATCTCTCCTTGATTAATCCAAGGATGAAATAAAATCTAAGTATCCTCAGAGCATCTGCCCTCCTCTGGTAAATATGAGGGAGGGAATTAAACAGAATGGCAAAATTAAATTCATAATATGGAATGTAATCGATTAAATTATTTGAAAAGTTCAGAGAATGAACTTCACTGAGAAATATATGGAAAAATATATTTTTATGATCCTTAAGTTATAAGAACATTTTTATGAACCCTAAATAATAAGAAATTTGACTACTTGTAACAAAAGTTTTTAAATTTAAATTTCATTCAAGAACTGCATCTTATAGAATCACCTATGATAACACAGCACACAGTCTTCTGCGAAGTGGATAAAAGCAGAGTCCTTCAGTACCTTTGATCCCATGTCCTCCCTTTCCTTTGTTATTTCTTGTCTCATCATCTCTTTTACAAAGGCCCTTTTCTCTTGCTGAGATGCAAGTTCTTTTTCAAGTCTCTCTCTCTGCCTCTCCAGCTCACTCTTCAACTGTTCACACTGGATTAAAGCCTGCCAGGATAAAGCAAAATAAAAGAGGAGTTTAGAATTTGGAAAAAACAAGCGGAAAAATGAGATAATTAAGATTTAATTTTACTTAAAACAGTTAAAACTCACTACTAAGGCCATTGGAATAATTTCGTACTTGTTTATCAATACCACTTGGTATTAAAATAGTAACCAAATGTTACATTTACTCACATATTTCAATTTTCACAATTAAGGGTACATTAGCTAATCAACTACAAAATTCAGGTAATGAATTGTGATGAGGGCCACAGATTAGTCAGAATTATGAAAAAGGGGATCAGAAGAACCAAGGGCTCTAGTATTGTTAATTACATATCATATTTATACTCCATGAAATATAAGGGTATCTGATTTTATTAATTTCTTACTTGATCATGGTTAAAAGTTGTCTGAATACTTTAACTGATAAACAGATCAAAATGTTAATTGTTGTCATGTAGTATTAAACAATGGCAATTACCATTATAACAATAGCAATTGCTGTTGTTTAATACTATATAACAATCAAGTTTCCTTAATATAACTAAAATAAAATTTAGTTCACCCCTTATATACAAAGTAAAGTAAAAATTATATAATAACTACAAGTTAAAATAGGGAAAGACTCAAAACAGAATTCACCTAGTTTTACAACGATCGCCATCCTCCAGTTCTAGTAACACTCCATAATTGTCCTACGGTCTAAAATTTCCCACTGTGCATTTCCAGAAATAAAAACTTTCTAAGATCCTTTTGGGCACATTTACATTATCTTTATGCATGATACCCAAGAATAAAATATGACTTCAAAATCTCAATTTTTAAAAATTCAAATTAAATTAAGATACTATAGTATCTTAAGTCTTTTCTCAGTGGCTTTTATCTACAATATCCACCTCACTCACCCCCTTTTCCTCTGAATTGGTAGAAAGAAACCCAGAAACCCAAGTCTTGTATGACTTGTATACTGCATGATTATCAATTTGATAGTCACATTCGATGTTAATGGGAATGGTCTCAGTAAGCACTGTGAGTTTTATGCATAGTTATGCTTCCCTCTGGTGAAAGCTATAATAAATACAGACAATAAATATCTAAGATATGTGAATTTTCTTCCCTTCATCTGAAAAGGATTAAACTTCAATTTCTTTGGGTCTCCTCTGAAAAGTTTCTATACTCCCAGGCATAACATGTGAGGGGAAAAATTCAAATGTCTCAGATTAACTGATAAACAAATATGATAACTAAAAATTGATTCTCCTAGGGAGTTAGATGTTCAATGCTAGTTGAGAATGCCTGGAAAATAAACTTTGACATTACATTTTAAAAGGAATGAAAAAGCATAAGTTTTCTATAATTTAAGCCCTTGGAACTTGAAATATTTTGATTTAGTGACTTTTGTGCTTCAAAAAGCAATTGCCCTTGTGGAAAATATTTTATATGAATCTAATAAAAATGTTCATAACTCTTACTGCCATAATGAATACCACTGGTATATACAAATAAAAGGATTACTGAATATAAACTAATATATATAATCAGAAGGTTTTCAACAAAACCTCAGGAATCAACATCATCACACAGGAACAGTGGAAGAGACTACTGAAGACCCAGAAATCAGGCTATCGAGAGGAACAACTATTAAGAGTCAATTCAAAGAACTCAGTCAACTCAGGAACAAAGAACACTAAATGATCCTGATAGGTTAAGAGGCCTAAAGCCAAGATAAGAGGATATAGCAAAAAGTACACTGTAAGACGTTGTAAAGCCATTGCTAAAGCCTTTGTTTAGTGGATGGCCTTCTATTAAGATTAGCCACCACCAATGGATGATGAGTAAGTATGAAAGAACTGATGAAACACTGACAAAAACTGGTTTGTGATGTCTCTTGGCATATAGCCAATAATTACACATTAGAAATCAGTTTTTACTTTTTTTTGCTTTGATTTTAATATATATGGCAGGTCACAGGGAAGAAAATATTAAGACTTTGGAATTAGAAAAGTGATTTAGTCTTTCTAAAGATAATCTCTTTTATAAGAGACACATACTCAAAGATTTGGATCTACTAACAAATATTTGTATGCTAGTTCAATTAAAGCTTTCTCTTTTAACTCTAAGGCTCCCTCTCTCCTGGTTTCCAGAAACCCAGCTGATTTGGGTACCCTCAATTATATTCATCTAACCATTCAATAAAGACAGAATGACTGAATTTTCAAAAGCTAGGTAAGTGAATAGTCAAATATGGTTAAATGATGGATGGACCTTCCTAGGTTACCAAGTTGAGGCTTTGGAGCTATTGTTTCTCCCAGTAGTTCCCAAGGTGGTGGTTTCTCCCTATCCCTGAGCACAACCCCTTCCTCGGTGGAAATGGCTATGAGTCTTGGGGACTTGCAGAATTACATTGTCCTCCCATTCAGCAGACTCAATCTTCCAGGGATATTTTCTTTTCCGGGAAATTTTATTTGTGGTCATTATATGCTGAGCACATTAATGCTATTTTCAAAACATAATTTAATTAAACTTGATACTCTAAGTCCTAGTCTTATTAACCAAAGAGTATTATGAACTACTATCTTAAGAGTCAATACATTGGGTGGTGCCCGTAGCTCAGTTTGTAGGGCACCGGCCACATACACTGAGGTTGATGGGTTCAAACCTGGCCCAGGCCAGCTAAAACTATGACAATTGCAATAACAACAACAAAACAATAGCTGGGCATTGTGGCGGGCACCTGTAGCCCCAGCTACTTGGGAGGCTGAGGCAAGAGAATCGCTTAAACTCAAGAGGTTGAGGTTGCTGTGAGCTGTGATACCACAGCACTCTGCCCAGGGCAACATAGTGAGACTCTGTCTCAAAAAAAAAAGTCAATACATTTTCCAAAACCAAATTTATATCTAGTCAACTAAACACTTAAAACAGGAAAGCTGTTGTAGTACATATAAAAGTCTTTCTCAACTGCTGGGGTTAATTTCTTAGAAATCCTTGTGATAGAAGAAATCATGAATAAATAATTAATATCTTATGAGATTTTGGAACATTTCAGGTTGCTAAAAAAATCTAATGAGAAATACAAAGTTCACACTTCTGAACATGAACTTTAAAACTTATGAACATGTTTTAATTTTTATGAAAAGCCCATAAAAAAGAAATTACTAACATATTTTAGGCATTTAACTTATAAATAATGCAAACTATTGATTTTAATTTATAAAACTTCACTTACCAGAAACTTATAAGCCTATCCCATCTGCCATTTTCAAGATATTTATAATTTGTTTTCATCTTGCAGCAGATAAAGTGCATGTCAAGAAGCATTATTTTCTATGCCTGTGAGTACAACCAAATGCTCAATGCTTTTCTAATTTTCCTTTTGACTCCTTGTTTCTCATTCCTGCCTTTCCGATTCACTGTAATCCAAGAAACAGAATAACTTGGATATGTGAAAAGGACTGAAAAAGTTTTTGGAAACATTTCTTTAACCTACCAGGTTGGTATTAAAAACAAATCTTTTGAGGGTTATCTCATGACAGATATGCTCACAGTAACTTCATGCCAAATCCTGTGCCTCAGACCCTCCCGTGCGTCTCTTAATAATTTCCCTTGCCATTAACAAAAAAGGCCTGGTTAACCTTTTCATAGCATTCCCAGAGTGTCACTGCAAAAGCCGCTATCTTTCCATCCTCATTTATTCTCATGTTAATTTTTTTCTCTTTTAAAATTATCCCCAGTTGTAATAACTTATTTAAGTATTTATTTATTTTGAAACAGAGTCTCACTATGTTGCTCTTGGTGGAGTGTCATGGCGTCACAGCTCACAGCAACCTCAAACTCTTGGGCTTAAGAGATTCTCTTGCCTCAGCCTCCCTAGTAGGTGGGACGACAGGCGCCTGCCACAATACCCACCTACTGTTTTGTTTTGTTGTAGCTGTCATTGCAGTTTTAGCAGGCCCGGGTCAGGTTCAAACCCGCCAGCCCTGGTGTATGTGGCTGGTACCCTAACCACTGAGCTATGGGCACCGAGCCATAACTTACAATATTTAAACACAAACATTTTTTGAGCACTTACTATGTGCTAGTTTGCTAAATGGGACACTTGGATTTATTCATTAACTAACCACTTAATAAATTTTATGTGGTCCTTACAACTCAGTTGAAGAAACTGAGCCTTTGAGACAAGTTTGCCCAAATCACAGACCTAGGAAGTAGAAGAGAAAGGAGTTTATCCAAAGTAGTTCCATACCAGAATCTTTGCATCGCATTGAAATTTTCTTATATTATGCATTTCTTTTCTTATAAAATCCTCAGGCATTTTCACTGCCACTAATTCCTTTTATTTACTTAGCATGCAATCTGCAAACGGAACACTAGATGGCAACAAATGTCAAGGAACTAAAGAACAAAGAACTCATTTCATAGTTTGGTAATAAAAGCAGTTGGTTTTAAAATTAAAATACGTATGTCATTTGACTTTTTGATACTCTCAGAAAACAAAAATCTTAATGTATTTCAAACACCTTCTGCATAGAAACTACCAAACCCATATTACATGTTGTACAGTGCTTAATCATCAATCCTTGTATTAATTTATCTTAATTTACTGAAAATGCTATAGATTACGAATACACAGTAACCTTGCTTATTCTTAAGTGTTAAATTTTTAAAATCATTAATTATAAAACTTCACATTAATAGTTAAAACTAATAATTGACTTAATTCAATTCAATAAACATTTATTGCGCAATTAAGATGTAAATGGTGATGTGAGGAATATAGTGACGGATGACACGGACCTGCCTGATGTTCCAGGTCTTTGGTGGAGAGAACTATGTACATAGCCACTACGTTTATACACGTCATCAATAGGAATATGCGGGAACAAGAGATTCATTCAAACAAGAAGGGGCTGGGGAAAACTTCTAGGAAGACTGCTGTTTGCATTGAGCCTCATAGGTTGAATAGATATTCACAGACGAACACAGGTTAGAAAACGTAGCACAAGAAATTCATGAAAGTGGTCAATTGCAGGTCATGTTCTGAAAACAAAATAGCACAGCTTACACGAAAGAGTATAGTGAAAGGTAAATCTAGAAAAGAGAGTGGGGCCACATCGTGAAAGAAGACCTAAAAAGTTATGCCAAGGATTTGTCTTTTACTCTGCTACCTGAATAGAAAGATGGCACCACTGTGAGAGATACACTGTAACTGGAAGAAATCTGATGGAAGTCAACTCGAAAGCGATTGCAGGAGTCTGCACAGGCTGCACCAGAGTATGCGAGGATGTGAACCGGGGCAGTGAAAAGGAAAGGAAAGGTGGGTAAAGCTAAACAGGGACTCTGAAGAGAGGGATGAAGCTTGCAACCGATTGGACATTGAAGAGCAAGTGATGGGGAAGAGTCAAGATATTTTAAAGGATACAAGCTAGAGATATTGTAAATATGGCAGTACCATTGTTTGAAAAGTTAATACAGAAAATGGTAGAAGGAAAAAGAGTGGTAGAGAAAATTAGTAATTTGGTTGTGTAGCTTCAGTTGCAAGTAGAATATCTTCCACATAAGAGATCTAGTAGTAGCAAGAATGCAGGGCTGACGCTTAGGAAAGCAGTCGGAGCTAAAGGTGCAATACAGGGGTGTTCAAATGAAGGTAAAGTTTGGCCACCGAAGGACATGTGAATCCCAGGAAATCAGGACAACATAGTTAGGAACTAACACTGAGGAATATCTACATTTAAGGCCTGTGGGAAACGAACTGAAAGAAACTTAAAATGAATAATGTAATGTGGACCTCTAAGAGTAAAGTATCAGCTAAATCAAAGGAAAAGGTCAATACGTCATGACCTTCCAAAATTACAGTTTGAGTCCAATGAGGATTGAGATGAGGCCGCTGGGTTGGTAATCGGGAAGTGAATGTGGCCACTGAGTAAGCAATTCAGTAGCATGGAATCACACTACACTCTGCTCAAAGCCCAACCACAACGTGTTTGAAGGGAAAGGAAAGCTACAAGAGGAGACAACTGTTTTGAAAAGTCTGCCAGTGAAACGATGGCCAGAAGGTAGTAAATTAAGTGGAAGGTGGTCATGCGAAGGCTGCTTTTTCTTAAACAGGAATAACAGCTGTAGATGGGACGGGGGGAGACAGCAGAGAGGAAAGGGAGGACAGAAAGATGTGATGGCAGATGGGTCAGGGTCCCTGCAACCCTGGATGACATCAAGTGATTCATCGTGGGAAATAAGAAAGCCAGAAAAGCAAGGGGAAAAAAAATGAGTAGAAGTAGACATTTGAGGAAGGGACATTTGAGGAAGAAGATGGTGAAGATGCTGCGGTCGGTTGGTCCTATTTTCAGTAAAGTAAGAAGTGGGTCATCTGTTCAGAGAGAGGACCTAGCAGTGGAGTTGGGGAAGTGAGAAAAATCAGTAGAGTATATAAGGTAGAGTACGCAAGGTAGAAAACGACAGAGAAAAGTAACTGTTCAACTAGACTTCAGGTGACCAGTACTAGACTAGACTAGACGTCATCTCACCAGCCGCTGGTGGAACACACTCAGCGGCTCTCTTAAGTAACTTTCTCCAGCAATGCTTGGTAGGCTGAAAGTAGCAATAAGAAAACATATATATGATTGAGCTTAACTTTCACTGGACACTGGCAAAGTGGAAAAACTGGGAAGATAAGAATAAAGGAATTCAGCTGGGCACAGTGGCTCATGCCTGTCATCCTAGCAGTCTGGGAGGCCAACGAGGGTAGATCTCTGAGCTCAGGAGTTTGAGACCAGCCTGAGCAAGATGAGACCCCATCTCTACTAAAAATAGAAAAACTAGCTGGGCATTGTGGCGGGCACCTATTTGTCATCCCAACTACTCAGGAGGCTAAAGCAAGAGGATTGCTGAAACCCAGGAGTTTGAGGTTACCATGAGCTATGATTCTATAGCATTCTAGTCAGGGTGAGTGAGACTCTGTCTCAAAAAAAAAGAATAAAGGAATTCTAAGGAACTGGTGGAATAGAATTGTGATTCCCTTCATCAGTAGATGTCTACTGAGTACCTATCGTGTGCTGAGCTCTATGTAGTATGCTAGAGACTGAAGAGTGATTAAGATGGATAAGTTTCTTACTGTCAGAAATTTTAAAATTTAAGGAAGGATTCAGACAAATAAACCATAATAATATATTTTAATAAGTGCTGCAATACATAGTGGTTCTCAACTGGGGGTAAATTAGCTCTCCAGAGCAATGATGTCTAGAGACATCTTTGTATGTCATAATTTGGGGGATGCTACTACAATTTGCTGGGCAGCCTTCAAAATAAAGAATTATGCAGCCAGAAATGTCAACAGTGCCAAGAGAAACCTTGTTATAAAAGCACGTAAGAGGGGGCGGCACCTGTGGCTCAGTGAGTAGGGTGCCGGCCCCATATGCCAGAGGTCGGTTCAAACCCAGCCCCAGCCAAAAACTGCAAAAAAAAAATCACGTAAGTGGTACATCAAATCTAGACATGGGAGATCAGAGGTTTTCTAGAGAGAGGGCCTCATAAGCTAAGACATGTAAGGATGAAGGAAATATCTCAGAGGTCGGTTCAAACCCAGCCCCAGCCAAAAACTGCAAAAAAAAAAAATCACATAAGTGGTACATCAAATCTAGACATGGGAGATCAGAGGTTTTCTAGAGAGAGGGCCTCATAAGCTAAGACATGTAAGGATGAAGGAAATATCTAGGCAGTCAAGTAGATAAAATGTGCACGGCCTGTACAAAGACCCAGAAGCTGGATAGAGCACAGGCTAATCAGCGGGATTACAGCCATCACGCCATCATCACTATTTATTGAGGAAATATTTTGTACCAGGCTTTTTACAAGATAACTTATATACATTTTGAAATGTAGCTGTTATTGACAATCCTGTGAGTCATGTATTTCTCAATCTAACAAATGAGGAGAAACTGAAGCACAGAGAAGTTAAATAACTTGTCCGAGGTCACATGGTCAGTGAATGGAGGGGCCAGAAGTTGAATCTAGGTCCGGCTAACTCCAACAAGCTCACACTCAAGCACTGAACTCTCCTGCCTTTGATAATGGCAAAATGTATGGGGGAACAGGGTGTGACAGGACACAGTAAGAGGCAACATTGCAAGGGAGAAGGGAGCCACATCTGGCCTCAAAAGTATGTAAAGAAATCTGGAGATCATCCTCAAGGCATGGAAATCACTGAAAGGTTTCAAATCAGAGAATCACATGATCAAATCTCTCTTCAAGAAAGATCACTTCTGGCTGCAGTGCAGAGAAAGGAGGGAGAGAAAGGAGGTAAGTTAGGAGGCTATCATAACTTATAAGTCTAGAGATTGCTGTAGCCAGAACAAGAAAAGCAAAAAAATTTCCAGAAAACATCAGATTTGCACTTAGTAACTGTGTACTAAGCTCATGTGGAAGTTATAGTAAAGCAGTGGGAATGTATCAGAGTCAAAGAGGCCAGAGTGTTGGCACTGCATAGACTAACAACGTAGATGTGGAAACCTGTACGGATGATGAAATAAGGCAGAGAGGGCAAGGGTCAGATGCTAAAGCAGAGAAGTCTATTATAGACTGAGAGTTTTTATTGATTAGAACTAGTGAAAAGAGAGGCAACACTGGTTTCAAAGAGGAATGAATGGTAATGAAAGTAGGTGCCAAAACAAAGCCCTGGAGATGGCAGTGAGGAATGATTCCTTCTTCATAAATGCTGCTTCCTCCGTCATAGACATTCGAGATGAAATCAACACAAATGGGCCTTTGCAGAAGATTTTAAGAGTCCTGATATCATCAAGGGATCACCAGAGTTCAGAACAAATGAATAAATAGGAGTGCTTAAGGAACAAAGCATGTTAGGAAGCTTGGTCAGAACTAAAACTAAGTTTCAGAAGGCAGAGAGCCATTAGTAATGAGTCAGGGCTGGATAAGGCAATGGCTGACAAGAGGCTTACTGTAGAACTGAACGGCCCTAATATTTTAGTAAAACACTGACATTCTTGTAAGTCATAGACCACTGCTATCCAATAGAATTTTTCATGATATTGAAAATATTCTATATCTGCGCTATTTAATATGGTAGTCTCACTAGCTACATGTGGTCATGAAGCACTTGAAATGTAGCTAGTGTGTCTAGGAAAAATACATAGCAACTTTAACAGATTAAGGTACAGCCTCCAAACATAGCAGGGAATCAACAGCAACCTATTATTCAAATTCCCTAGAACAATGATCACTGTTAATTATTATTATAACCAGTATTAAGTATGCTTGAGGTAGCTTACAGCGAATGCATACTCATAGATAAAGATGCTGTTAAATACATACGTATTATTGTCTTTGGCATATTTGAATGTTCTCAAAATTTCCCATGTATGCAGGAAAAACCTTTGTCTTTAGTCATATGAACATAAAACAAATTAGTTACTGGGTATTAATATTTTCACAGCATTGAAAATTATCAGCAAATAAAAAGATTAAGCATACAAATCTCTCAAAGTATGTTACCATACCATATGGTACTACATTCTCTGAACAGTGATACAACAAGAGTATTGCAGAGGAATAAGAATTCTCCAAAAAGCAAATTTGTTTGATTTAGAAAGTCAACATTAACAGATTGGTATTCACTTTGTGTTTGGAAAAGAGAGTTTTGTTATGGAAGAATAACCAAAGAAATAACTCTGAAGAAAAAAGAAAGAGCAATTCCCCGATGTCTTTATTTGCACTTTATTAGACTTGCCTTGGTCTTTTCGAAATTGGCTTCCTCAGTCATTTGCACAGCTTGTTTCACCTGTTCGTAAGCACGTGCTTCTCTTTGCTGCACATCTGCCAAGCTGCTCCGTACGGAAACGAGTGCAGACATCAAGTCATCTCTTTCTCTGTTAGCACAAAAAGACCATTCAAAATAAGAATGATCAAATGATCATGTACTCATACGTCAGGAAGAAAAAGTATTAATACGTCTTTGAAGAGCCAGGTGGGTCAGCTCAGCATGCATTAAATAAGCGCATTCCACAGAAGGTCACTGTCTTGACGTGGACGGCAGCAAGCAGAGCAGCCAGAGAGGTGCATTCATCCTGGTGCACTCATGGTGCATTCATTCTGCATCTGCCTGGGACAGTCGCCTACTGTGGAGAGGGCTGCAGAGTTGATCTCAAACAAGTTTAAAAAAGAGACGAGAGGGATGATGAAAAGAGAAAATGCAACAAAGTAGGGAAGGTCGGGATTGCACCTCCAAGCAGAAGTCACCATTTTAAGAAGGGACTAAGGCTTCAGTTCACACTGCTGATTCTTCCCTCACTTAATTCAACAAACATATCCTTTCCTTTTCATCTTTCTCCACAACCCTGTTTCTGCCCTTTCAATTAAATTCTTTCACCTACTTAGGAATACATTCTTTTCTTCCAATGGGAAGTACTACTCTGAACTCCCCAAATCCCCTGGTTATGCATTTAACATTCACAATTCAATACAGTCCTATTCCACTGGAGTTTTGTTCATTGCCAAGTCCCACCTCCTCATCAGCAATTCTCAGAAGTACCCTAAGCTAAGCTGTTTAGTGAGGATAGAAGTAAACCCCATGCCAAAATGCTTTAGCATGTAAAATAGCAAGGATCCAATCTCAAAGGTTAAACAGATCCCATATAAAATATTCCAGAATATTTGGAATTTATTGACCAAATAAAAATGTCCAGTAAACCAAAGAGAAAGTGAGGTGGGAAACTTTCTATGCACGCAAAGCAAAAACATATTGGATTGCCACATATGCTATTCCCTGCTTTGTTAAAGAGCTCAAGTTTTATTTTTATTTTTTTTTTTTTATTGAGTCATAGCTGTGTACAATAATTCAGTCAAGGAGTACAGCGTGTGGGCTTCACATACAATTGGAGATATTTTTATCAACCTGATTAATATAACATTCATGATATTTTCTCATTTACTATGTGAAAACAATTTTGATCCGTATTTAGAAGTTTTCTCCTGGCAATTCTTAGTAATAAAAACAAAACCAGAGGAATCACCCTATCCAAACTTTTGGATACATTACAAGTGATCAAAACAGCATGGTATTGGCACAAAAATAAGACAATGTCATTTGGAGGTGAATAGAAAACCATAGGTAATTATTTTTTATTGTAGTCATTCTAATACATGTGTAGTGGTGTCTCATTGTGGTTTTATTTTCCATTTCTCTAATTAATAATGATGTCAATCATCTTTTCATGATTTTTGTTTTCCTGCTCCATACATTTATTCCTCAAAAAAAACATTTTGGGGGGTTGAATATTTATTATTATTTGAGTTTAGAGGACATTATATATCCTGAATATAAAACCTTTATCAGATAAATGATTAGAAAGTATTTTACCCAATATGGGGTTCATCTTTTCATTTTCTTAAGAGAATCTTTCAGAGGGCAGAAATTCTTAATTTTGGTACAATTTGATTTATCAGTATTTTCATAGATTTTCCTTTCAGTGTTATATTTAAGAAATCATTTACCTAATTCAAAGTCAGTCACAGTAATTTTTCTTCCACGTTTTTGTTTAAAAGTCTTACAACTTTAGATTTTTCATTTACATTTATGGGCTAGGTGTGGTGACTCACATCTGTACTCTTAGCACTTTGGGAGGCTGAGGCAAGAGGATTGCTTGAGTGGAGGATTTTCAGACCCAGCTGAGCAAGAGCAATACCCTGCCACTTTGAAAAACAGAAAAATTAGCCGGATGTTATGGTATGTGCCTAACCCTGGAGTCCTAGTTTCTCAGGAAGCTGAAGCAGGAGGATGGCTTGAGCCCTGGAGCCTGAGGTTGCAGTAAGCTAAGATAGCACCACTGCACGCTACCTGAGACAATACAGAAAAATTGACTCAAAAAAAGAAAAGGCTTATAATTCATTTTGAGTTTATTTTTGTATATGGTGTGAGATATAGCAGTCATTTTTTTGGCATATGCATATCCAGCTGTTCAGCACGATTTGTTATAAATTGCTTTTGCACAAAAATTAATTGGTCATATATGTAGGGACCTGCTGCTAGATTTCCTATTCTAGAATTGTTTATTTACCTTTACACCAGTAGTGTAGGGACTTGGTCCATCTTGATGTCAGTAGCATATTGTCTCTACTCACATGGCTTTTTAGAAACATTTAAAGTAAATAATGAAGGTCCTTCATTATTTATCAAAGCCCATTTTTCATTACCATATGAAATCTAGGGTCAGCTGATCAATTTCAACACAAAGTCCAGACTAGGAGATTTAGTGAGAGTGTTTTCAGCTTATACATATATTAGAGAGAACTGGCATGCTAACAATGTTGAATTTTTCAATCCCCAAATGTTATATTTTCCATTTATTTTGCTCTTCTTAATTTCTCTCAGAAATATTTTGTAGTTCTTGGTGTATAGGTTTTGCAAATCTTTAATCATATTTATACAGAATTTTTAAAAAATGTTTTTGATATTATTTTATAATTTTTGATATTATTTTTTAAAACATGTTTCCTATTGTCTACTGTTAGTATATAGAAAGATGATATTTTTGCACATTGATCTCATATACTACAGCCATAAGCTCACTTTAATTCTAGTTGTTTTGGGTAAATGCTAGTGTACGTAGGTGATTATGTCTTTTGTGAATTGTTTGCTTTCTTCCTTTCTAATTTGAATGCCTTTCATTCTTTTTCTTGGCTGTCAAACTGACCAGAGTTGGTAATGAAATGTTGAATAGTAATAGTAAGAATAGAAATCCTTGTTTTTTTTTTGTTTGTTTTTACCAGTAAGTGTAATGATGGCTATATGGTTTTTCACAGATAACCCTTCATCAAGATAAGAAAGTCCTTTAATATTCCTTTTTTGCTAAAATTCGATCATGGATGTTGGACACTGTGAAGTGCTTTCACTCTGTCTCACTTCTCCTGCTCTGTCTGTTAGTTACTTGGTGAATTGCATTTCTTGACTTTGGATGTTAAACCATGCATTCATGGAATAAATCCTTGATGTATTATCCATGTATAATCCATGATGTATTATCTTTCTACTTATTCTTGTGTTTAGTTGTTAATATTTAGTTACAACTTTTTTGCATGTATATTCGTGAGGGATATTGTTGTATAATTTTCTGATAAGATCTGATTTGGTATTAAAATAATTTTGACATCGGAATGATATTTTAAAATTTCCTCTTCTTTAATATTCTGGAAAAGTATGTACAGTATTTGTATATATATATATATTTCATATATATATGAAGACTACACAAGGCTCACGATACTCATATCATATGAATTTTAGAGTTAGCTGGTCAATTTCAACAAAACATCCAGGCTATATTGTTGAAATTGACTAGCTGACTCTAAAATTCATATGGTAATGAAAAAGGAGCTTTGATAAATAATGAAGTTGAAAGAACTTCACTATTTACTTTAAATGTTATTAAGTGGCCATGTGAGTAAAGTTGATAGGCTTCCATATATATTCAGTAGAATGTCCCATCGGAGTCTTCTAGGACTAGAGTTTTCCTTTGTGGAAGGTTTTGAGCTATAAATTCAACTTTCTCAATATATAGGATTTATTTGGATTAACTATATTTTCCTAAGTCAACATTTTTATCTTACAATTTTTGAGAAAATTGCCCATTTAATGTCAACTTTTATAATGTATAATACTTGTATAAAATTTTTCACAATAATATCACGTTTTTCTTTAAATATCAATGGAATTGGTAGTGAAGTTGCGTCACTCATTTCACATATCTGTTTTTGTGCCTTTTTTCCCCTGTCTTTCTATTTAATGAAGTTTATCAGTTGTGTTGAACATGTCAAAGAATTAACATTTAGTTTTATTAATTCTCTCTCCTTCTCTCTCTCTTTCACTCTCTCTCTCTCCTTTGATTTTTATGATTTGGGGGCAAGGACTAAAATATCAATTTATTATCTTAGCTATCTCAATAAACAAGGTATCCCTATCATATTCCTTTTTCATTAAGGAGAAGGCAGATTAAGTCACTGTCTAAGAAGGAACAAGTCTGGACTTCACATTTGTACCCCTGTAATATTCTGAAATTTAAAAAAAAACAGATTTTCATTTGTTTTTTACTTAATTTGTATTTTAGCAGCTGCACATTTTGTTTGTTTAGTTTGTTAAGGCTGAGGTAATTGACTTGAGATTCTTTTTTTCTATTTTGCAAAGAGATGTTAGTGATGTAAATTTCCCTTAAGTGCTGCATGGTCTACATGCACTCATTTGGACATGTTTTATTTTTACTTTTATTCAGCTCAATGTACTTTCTAAATTTTTCCTTTGGATATATGCTATTTTGTTTCAAATGAACATTTGAACTATTTCAATGTATCTTTCTGTTATTGATTTCTGACTCACTCCCATTTTTATCAGAGAAAATATATTATGTTACTTGAATCTTTTTATGAGATTTATTGATACTTCTTCTTAGCCAAGAATAGATTTTATGTTGGTCAATGTCCTTTGTGTGCTAGAACAGAATTTTTATCCTGCTCTTTGTTGGATGGAGTATTCAAATTTATCTATAGTAAATTTCTTTTGATTAGTTCTGCCAATTTCTAATATGATCATTCTCGTCTTTTCCTTCATTTAGCTGCTTTTAAAATTATCTATCACTGCTTTTGAGCAATTTGAGTATAGTGAGCCTTGGGTAGTTTTCTTCATTTTTCTTGTGTTTTAGGTTCATTAAGTTTTTTTGACCTGTGGTTTTATATTTCCAATCAAATTGGAAATCTGTCAGCAATTATTTATTTTAATTTTTTAAGTGCCATCTCTTCCTTTTGGAGACATTCATTGCAAAAATATTATCCTGCTGAAGTTTCCCCATCATTCATTCTAGCTCTTTTTCACTTTTTAAATTATTCTTTTCTGTGTTAAATTTTGTGTACTTTTGTTGTTATGTATTCAAGTTTAGTAATCCTTTTTTCCAGCAATATCTAATTCATCATTAATTCCATTGGCATATATTTTTTTTATTTTAGGAATTGTAATTTTCATTTCTAAGAGTACAGGTTTTTTTCTTTTTTATACCTTTCATTTATTTACTTAACTTTTTGAACATATAGAATACATTAATAACATTCTTCTAATGTCCTTGTTTGATAATTCTAAGATCTGTGTCAGTTCTCAACCCAACCTTAATCTAATTATTGGTTAAAGTATTAATTATTTTCTTCCTATTGAAATATGTTTTTACTGTTTCTTTGTATGCTTAGTAAACTGTAAGTGGACGCTTAACATGTGGTTAAGTAACTTGGACACAGTCTGATCCTTTTGGGTCCTGTTTTTATCCTTTGTTTGGCAATTTAGCAGCACTGTTGAGTTCGGGATAATTGTCTCTGGCTACTGAAGCAAGGTGTTTCTTGCTTCCCCTCTATTCTTGGCAGGTGTCAACCTGGCACTGTTCCTTTAGATCCTCTCAGCTGGCTCGCTCCCTGGATAGTTTCCTCACACGTATGTAGTAATCAATACTCTGCTGAATACTTGAGGGACGTCCTCTGTAGATTGTCCGCATTCCCCTTCTTTGTCATTTTCTCTTCTTTGATACTCTGTCCTGCAAAACCTAGACACTTTGTTCTCCCTGGATTTTCAGCTCTGCTTCATCAACTTAGGGTGTCCACTGGGGCACTCGTGGACTGTCTCCCTACAGCAAAACTGGGAATTCTCAAAGCAATGAGCTGGGGCTATCAAAGGACTCATTACTGTGAGGAGGAGAGTTTAAAGAGCAAAACATTTAGTACAAGATTTTGCTTACAGTGGCAGAATTTCTCACTCTTCTTCCAGACAATAGCACTTTAAATATCTGAAAGCAAATGTCTCCTGTCCAGAGATTTTACTTATTACATTATGGTCATAGTCTTCTCAAATGCAATCCATTCTTATTGCCAGGTTTTAAAGTTTTATCAGTTTTTGCTACTGTTTGGTTTGTCAGTTTATTAATTTATTTTTTTCTGTTTAGCATACATTGAAGAATGATATAATATGTCATAGATAAAATGATCTCAATTAAATTACCAAAGCATAATAAATATATCAAATTTGTTCATTTAGTCCTGAATTGCTGTTAATTTATTAAGAATATTTACATCAATCATTATTTAACTCTTTTCCTCATTTAAACTTATAGGCTACTTTAGCAATAGTTTTTCTTTTTTTTAATTGAATTATAGCTGCGTACATTAGTTCAATCATGGGGTACAGTGTGCGGGCTTTATATACAATCTGAAATATTTTCATCCACCAGTTCGACATAACTTTCATGAGATTTTCTTGTTTATTGTGTGAAAATATTTGTGTTCTGCATTTAGTAGGTTTCACCTGACCCTTTTAAGATGCACCATAAGTGTGATCCCACCATTTACCGTCTCTCCACCCACCCTCCTCCTTCCCTTCCTTCCCTTACCCCTTTCCCCGTCTTCTTGTGTTATAATTGGGTTATAGTCTTCATATAAAAGCTATAAATTAGCTTCGTAGTAGGGCTGTATACAACAAAATCCCCAAACCAGAGATGTTGGCGTGGGTGCAGAGAAAAGGGAACACTTCTACATTGCTGGTGGGAATGCAAACTAATACATTCCTTTTGGAAAGACGTTTGGAGAATAGTCAGAAATCTAAAAATAGACCTGCCATTTGATCCTATAATTCCTTTAATTGGTATATACCCAGAAGACCAAAAATCACATTACAGCAAAGATATCTGTACCAGATTGTTTATTGCAGCCCAATTCATAATTGCTAAGTCATGGAAGAAGCCCAAGTGCCCATCGATCCACGAATGGATTAATAAATGGTGGTACAGGTGTACCATGGAATATTATGCAGCCTTAAAGAAAGATGATGACTTTACCTCTTTCATATTTACATGGATAGAGCTGGAGCACATTCTTCTTAGCAAAGTATCTCAAGAATGGAAGAAAAAGTATCCAATGTATATAGCCCTACTATGAAGCTAAATTATAGCTTTCATATGCAGGCTATAACCCAGTTATAGCACTAGAATATCGGGAAAGGGGTAGGGGAGGGAAAGGGGAGGGGGAGAGAGGATGGTGGGATCACACTTATGGTGCATCTTAGAAGGAACAGGTGAAACCTACTAAATGCAGAACACAAATGTTTTTCACATAATAAATGAGAAAATCTCATGAAGGTTATGTCAAACAGTTGGATGAAAATATTTCAGATTGTATATGAAGCCTGCACACTGTACCCCATGACTGCACTAATGTACACAGCTATGATTTAATAAATAAATAAATAATTGTTTTGGCTATCCTAGGTATTATTTATCTCCATGAGAATCTGGGAATCAGACTGTAAATTTTTACAAAAGAAGTCTGCTGAGATGTTGGTTGATTGGGATTATATTGCATCTAGAGAACTACATAGGGAGAATTAACATCTGAGCAATATTGAGTCTTCTGAGCCATGAACATTATATATCTTTACATTTCTCTGGTCTTATTTAATTTCTGCTGGTAGTGTCTTATAGTTTTCAAAACAGTGGTAAAGTTCTTACACATCTTTTGTTAAATTTATCTCTAAGTACTTCTGATTTTGATGCTATTACAGTATAGGTGATATTGTTTCATTAATTTCAATTTTGATGTTCATTATTAGTATATAGAAATACAATTGATTTTTATGCACTAATTTTGTATTTGGCAACCTTGCTAAACACATTTACTATTTCCAGTAGTTTTTTTCTCTTAACATTCCATCAGATTTTTGACATATACAATCATGCTGCCCATGAAAAGGGGCAATTTTACATCTTCCTTACCAATCTGGATGCCTTATAGTGTGTGTATATATATATATATATTTTCTTGCATTGTTGCACTGGCTGGAACTCTAGTACACTGTTGAATAGAAGTAATAAGAAAGGACACCCTTGTCTTGGGTCTTGTCTTTTGATCTCATGAGAAAGTACTTAGTTTTTTCCTATAATTTATAGTGTCGACTTTAAGATTGTCACAGAAACATTTTATCATGTTGAAGAAGTTCCCTTCTGCTGGTTGGCTGAGACTCTTCATTAAGAATTGATACTGTGGCTCAGCACCTGTAGCTCAGTGTTTAGGGTGCCGGCCATATACACCAGGGCTGGCAGGTTTGAACCTGGCCTGGGCCTGCTAAACCTAACGATGACAACTGCAACAAAAAGAGAGCCAGGCATTGTTGTGGGTGCCTGTAGTCCCAGCTTCTTGGGAGGCTGAGGCGAGAGAATCACTTAACCCCAGGAGTTGGAGGTTGCTGTGAGCTGTGATGCCACAGCACTCTACTTAGGTGACATTGTAAGACTCTGTCTCAAAAAAAAGAAAAAAAAAAGAATTGATGCTGAATTTTGTCAAATGCTTTTTTTTATCTTTTAAGTTAGTCATATGATCTTTCTTTTTTAATTAGTTAATGTTAATTAGATAAATTAACATTAGTTAAATTATAGTTAATTAGATAAATTTCTTTGATTTTTTTTAGATATTAAACCAATCTTGCATTTGCAGGATAACCTCCACTGGGTTATGATGTATTCTCTTTTGATATATTGTTGAATTCTGTTTGCTAAAATATCAGTATTGTTTAGAATTTTTACATCTATGTCCTTGAGGATTATTGGTCTATTGTTTTCCTTTTTGGTAATGTCTTTTTCAGGTTTTGGCATTAGGGTGATGTGGCCTAATAAAATAAGTTGAAGGTATTATTTATAGATACCTTCCTTAAGTGTTTGATAAAATGTACCTACCACACAAGCTGTCTGGTTCTGGAATTTTCTTTATGGGAAGGTGTGTAACTACAAATTTAATTTCTTGATGAGATATAGGGCTATTCGTGTTATCTATTTCTTATGTGAGCTTTTGAATTTTGTGTCTTTAAAGGAATTTGACTTTTCATCCAAGTTGTCAAATTTGTCATAATATTGTTACCAATATTCCCGTTTTTTTTAATATCTGTAGAATCTATAGGGATATTTACCTGTCTTGTTACTAATATTAGTCATTTGCGTTTTCTCTATTTTCTTCCCCTGCTCTCTATAGCTATGTACATCTAACATTTCACTGATCTTCTCATAATACCAACTTTTGGTTTTATGATTTTCTCAATTATTTTCCTGTTTCCAATCATTCATTTCTGCTGTTATTTCTTTATTTTTTCTTCTGCTTACTTTGAGTTTAATTTGCTATTCTTTTTTCCTAGTATCTAGAAACCAAGGTGATTGATTTCAGAATGTCTACTTTCTCTAATAGAAGCATTTAGTGCTACACATTTTCTCTTAAGCACGGCTTTGTTGCATCTCACACAATTTGACGTAATATGTTTTTAATTTTATTTTATGTTAAAATACTTGCTGGGCCCTTTTAGTTCCGCTGGGTCTCTGTGTTCCCTGAGTGTAGCAGAGAGAGTCCCTGGCTGTGACACCATGGTCCATCATTCACTTTCTCACGTGTAAGGTCTATTGACCTCTGTTTTTCCACCTGTTTCATGAATGACTCCCAATGAGTCTTGTAGCTCCACTGTCATCTGATTATGCTCAAGTTAATCTCCTCATTCCCTGAGTAAAAATCCAGACCTCTCCCTAAGCACCAAGTACCTCCCATGTGGTCAAGGTCAAGTGAAGTCTGGACACCTGCCTCCTGATTCTTATTGGACAGCCTTTTAACACCCCAAATTACAGTTTATTCACGAGCTTATTAATTGGTTCCCCTATGCCAGGCATAGTGCTAAGTACTTGATATGTATTATCTCATCCTGTGAAATAGATGCAGTTCTTGTAGCCATCTTAAAAGTGCTTACACCTAGATTCAGAGAGAGCTTATGCCTCTTGCTCCAGGTTCCACATAGAAGAAGTGGAAAAGTCTGGGCTCAAATTCAGGTCTGTCCAACCCAAGCCTGGGCCTTTAACCACTCAGCAGTCCATCTCCTTCCACATTGCCAACACTAGCTCTGTTCCCTTCCTGACTCAGAGCCCACTATAGCTGTGGGGATTTAGGAGCAGGGGAACAGGGGAAAAAGACTCAGAGAAATGGAAGGAGGATTGGGAGGAGGGTAGAGAGAGTATAAGGGGGATGGTTTCTAATTATGAAAAAGTCTTTTAACCTTTTCATGTTCATTCAACTAAGTCAAAAGGTGTTGAACTTTGGTGCACTGTCTTTAAGTATAAATGCAGATTAATGAGAAAAATCTGCTGTGCTAAGCTTGGGAAACATGGAGATCAAATCGAGCGTGATATTAAGCCTCATAACACTGCCAAGTCACAAGCTGGAGCCAGAACTCGAATATGGGTCCTGCAGATGTTCTCGGTCATGCCCTTAGAAGTTTTGCTCCAGTACAGAGGAACCCCAGAAGAAGGGGCAGGGCAACTGGGACAGAAGTCTTTATAGCCCATTCTCCTTTCTCTGTCTTAAGACCAGACAATTCCCACCTTTATACATTTCACCAAAGCTTATAATAGAGATTTTCAGGGACTGATTCCTTTTGGGTCCCCTGGGCTGCTGAGAGATGTTACATAGCAGAATCCAGATGTTTAATAGGTAGGCAAGAGGTCAGCTGGGGTTCAAAAATGGTAGGGCAGTGGAGAAGGGGACTGCACCTCAGCTAGCCAATTTCTTGTTCATATTCCACCATCTCTGAATCCTTGGCCAAGGTAATTCCTCTATCTGAGTCTCAGTTTCCACACTTCTATAATGGAGTTTACCTCTCCTGCCTTACAGGGTAGGATTAAGTGAGATAATGTGTATAAAGGGCTTGGTGTTGGGTTCATATTTCAATTATTCAATACGTGTTTATGGATGCCAACCATGGGAAAGACCTTGGGAAGACTTGAGGCAAGGAAGCAGATCTGGAAGGCCACTTCATCACATTCCACCTATGCTGGACTCACATCTACTAGTGCGGCTTCAGCTAAAACTGTCTAGAAGCTAGTGGGTAAATGGCCCAAAACTTGGGTGGGCAGGATATGAGCCTGACTGTGCTCCTAGCCCACTGTGCAAACTCAGGGAGCTCACTGGACCTGAGCTTCAGATTCCTTATCTGAGTAGAGGGTGAAGACCACAGCCTGAGAGGGCTGAGCTATCTGAGGGTGCTGTAACCTGGACAACATGCTCTTCTCAGAGTCTATAGTTCTAGAGGCTTCGGTACCACAGATCTACTGATGCACTTAGTCATTACCAAAATATCAGAGCCGGACGAGAATTCTTAATATGGAACTCCTCTCCACCCCAATACTGATGGTTCTGCTGCTGGGATGAGACCAGATTATGAGATAGAAAACCCTAAAACTTGCCCTGCTCAGACAGCCTGGTATAGAGCCGGTATGATAGACCTGGGTTCAAATTTGAGCTATATGACTTTGGACAGGTCACGTTCCCTCTCTGAGCCTCTGTTTCCTCATCTATGGCATGGGATTAATTGCATCTCACAGGGTTGATGAAGTGTGTGAAAACTCAGTGTCTGGCCCACCTAAAGAGAAGGTTTTGGTTTTCATTCATATACTTCCTAACACACCTGGAAGGGGCTGAAATTTTTGTATTCATTGTAAATCTTCCCCTTCCCACTCTCTGTGGGACCCAGGACTACCTGGGGTTATACATGTCACAGAGACCTTCTGGTGGCCGTTCTGATGCCACCTCACTCTCTCAGTGTCAAAAAACCTCTTGACAACCTTTACTATCACCTCCCTATTGAGAATTTCCAAACCAGGAGCTGTGCCTGAGCCCAGCCTCCAAACAAGGATCCTGTGAGCACATGCTCACAGCCTGGGGCCTTTGCTGGTTTCTCGTGGATGTGCCCAGCAGCCCTGCAAGGTGGACCTGACCCCCCACCTCCAGATGGGAACTGAGGCATAGAGGGAGGGCTGGAACGCTGGAGTCACACTCCTAGTAAGTGCAGAGGCGAGGTCTGGGTCCCTCCTGTGTGGTCTCAGAGCCTGTGCCCTGCATGCCCCTGTGCCTCTGGGCTTTGTCCCCCGGATGGGGCACTGACATTTCCATGCACTTCTCCATGGACCAGCTCATTCAGTCATCATAACACCCCCTGAGGAGGGGCTATCAGGATCTACAGATGAGGAAACCAGGTCACTTAACATGACCTTTAAGTTCAAGCCTCTGCTCACCTCACTGTGAAGCCTGTATGCCTCACTGTATGTTTGTGACCTGGTACTTGCTCTGCCTAGCAGCCTCCACTCCATCTTGGTTCAAGGGCCAAATCCAGGGCCCCCTCCCTTGGGAAGCCTTCCCTGACCTCCCATCACTGGGCAGAGTCCCTCTGTAAAGGTGCCAATCTTGCAAATTCCTGGATATATTCATGTGTTCTTCTCCCCTTCCAGATGGTGGGTCCCCAGGGTGGTACACAGCATCCTTGATAAACCCTGATAGAAACTGCATCGTTCCCTGGGAGCCTAGGTGCACTTGACTGAATCTTTCACTCTGCAAAGGGGGAGTGCAAACCCCAAGCTGCCTCAAAGCCAAGGGGCAGGCTACAACTCAGCTTCTGAGACCCCTCCTGGAGAAACATTCATAATGTCATTCATTCTGCAAGGACACTTTGGCACCCTGAGCCCCACCCCTCTGGGTGCCCTCACCTGCTTTAGTGTCTCCACTGGCCTTAGGAGCGCCTGATGCTGTGTCCTTCGATGTGTGGGCTATTTTGTTTGTTTGTTTCCCTGTGGTAGAATATTGATTCTACAGAGGCAGAGAACTGGGTCTGTCTTGTGCACCACAGGATTTCCTCTCCTAGAAGAGCACCTGCATACAGTAGACACTCATAAAGTGCCTGTTGAATGAGGAAGCTGTTGAATGCATGAGCAATGAACCCTGTGGGTCTCAAGTCAAGCAGAGCGGGCTTCGAGCCTCTTTCCCCAGGCCCTGGTGCATCCCTGAGCCTCCCTCTGGGAGTATCTCCTCTGCCCTGCAGGCTGTTCCTGCCTCACAGCGGGAGAGAAGTCTGGGCTGAGCATGGCGCCCGGCACACACTGAGTTCTCAGCACACGCTGTCCCTGTGCTGCGTACAAGCTGTACTCCCAGGCTTCAGGCCGTGTGACTTGGGGCAAGTGGCTCCCCTCTGAGCCTCAGTTTCATCTGTAAAATGGAAATCATTATCCCCCATCCTGCAGGGCGCTGTGAAGGCTGAGGAAGGTGACGATGAGTGTGATAGTGATGATGGTGATGATGACAGCTGGATAGTTTATCATTACCTCCACTTTACACCTGAGAAAATGGAGGCACACAGCAGGGAATTAACTGGCCGAGTGAGTGGTGGTCCCCACACATGGACTCAGGGGCCTCAGAGACATGGTGAGCCCAGTGGCCACACCCCACCACCCTCATCCTGCGACACAGCCGGGCCAGGCTCTGTCCCTGCAAAGGCAGGCAACATTCCCAATTATCAGCTCGTCCATCATCCCTTCTTTTCCCCAAGCAGACAGAGCCCTTCTGTCCTGAGCAGGGCAGGAGAGGACACAGTGGGTGGGAGATCTGAGGGCTGGGAAAATGAGAGCAGTGCTTGGATCAGATCTATGACAGAGAGGTGGAAGAAAACAAGCCGCGTTTTTAGACATGTGTTTATTTTAACTCTGATGGATTTCCAAGTCTGCCGGGACTTCTGGCATCAGGATGGAAGAGGGAGGGTGTAGGGTGAAGTCCAGAGCCAGGGTGTGCCGGGCTGTGGGGAGCAGATGGGGAAGAGCTACAGCCCACACTCGGACCACACCAGCCCACACCAGCCCACACCAGCCCATGCAGCCCTGGGGTGCTACAGGGGATGGGCATTTATTGAGCTCCTGTTGTGTGCCAGGCCCTGCAGATGCAGCAGAAATCAAGGGACACTGCCCTGTCCTCATGCAGCACATGGCAGGGGGCGGAAGGGAGAGGGGTCACATCAGAAGTGGAGTAGGATGACAGGCTGTCACACTAGAGTGATTAGGCAAATGTCTCTGGGGTTGCTGGTCATCGGGTAACTTATTCCAGCACTGTTAACAGGAGTGAGTAGTAAGTTAGGAGAGGTTATGCTCCTCCACATGCCCAGATATCCATGCTCAGCGTGGAGCTTCATGGAAGCCACTGTACGGCTGGGCAGGAAGCAGGGTGTTCCAGGGTGCCCAATGTCAAGTGCACAGAAGACCCTCCCCGGGGCTCTAGCCAGGCCCTCTTGCAGGACAGAGCAGGGGACAGTGGGAGAGGGAGGGAGAGTAGGGGTGGGGTGAAACCAACTGACTTAGATAGTTGGCCTCTCAGAGGAGGCTGTGTGTATGAAGAGAGAGAGAGAGAGAGAGCAGAGAGGGCATGCTTCACTGATCTCCAAACAACACACACACATACATCCATGGGCACAGATGCACACACAGGCATGTGGACAAAGGGATACGGATGGACGCATGCACATTATCACGCATGCACACGGACACATAGTCACAAACATGTGCATACCCTCACACACATGTTCTCAGACAGCCACTATAGAGGGGACGGGGCGGAGGCGTCTGCTGCGGGAATTCTCGGGGTAACTTCTGGAAGAACCCTCCTCTCATCCTTGAGATCTAAGACTAATAGACACTTAAGCATCTGAGGTTTGTTTTGCTTTTTTAAACAAAAATCAGCATGGATTTGGGACCTGGAACTCAGAGTGAGGGCTGGAAAGGGCCATCTCGTCTCCAGGCTAAGCAGTCACCTCTCTGGCTTCAATTTTTCAATGGTTCTCATTACTGTCACCTGCCAGCTGAGATAAGGAATCTCCACTCTCCGTAAGGTTTCTAGGAAGTATAATAACAGTGAGCATGTACTGAGTTCTTACTGTATGCCTAGTGCCCAGTCCAGCCCCCTCCCCCCAATATCCTCACCGTGGCCCCTGCAGGAGTGCGCTATATGTGTCTGACAGTCAAGGAAACTGAGGCACAGAGAGGTGTGGCCACTGGCCACAGCCTCACAGCAATGAGTACAGGGGTAGTCAGTGCTTGGGCTCCCGAGAGTCTCTGCCTGCTTTAAGTACCTTTACTAACTGGGTGGCACTATATGCCTTGTTTGGAAAGTGGGGATAAAGGGACACACCCAGAGAGACTGTTGTGAGGACTGAAGGATGAAGACCAGCTGCTTCCATACTCAGACCCACCCATGGTGACCATGGAGATGACTGAGACCAGTCCAAGGAATCCGAATGTTCGCCCTGGAAGCCTGGTCCAGGGGTGCTGGGGTTGAAGTCCCACCTTCTCATTGGCAGGCCAATGTTCCTTCCTCGCCCACAGCTGCGGGTCAGTGCTGCTTCCAAAGCTGATAATCATCCTTACCAATAAAAAGAGAGGGAAGAGCAAGCTGAGGATCCCAACTGTGAGGATGTGGGCTGAGACCAGGAGGGGAGCAGGACACGGGGCCCTTCTTCATCCAAGCAATAGGCACAGCTCCCCAGATGGGACCCTTCTGCTGCTCCTCACAGCCAAGCCCATCCCCCAACTCTTGACCTTCAAGATGTTCCCAGTGCCTTACCGGCAGCGTCTCCTACCAGTCACCCCTGCCGGACCCCACCCCCTCTCTGAACCGTGTCCCTCTTCCTCCCAGTTAGGACAAGTCACTAAAAATCCATTTGTAGAGCCCAACCTCTTAGATGACCAGTTCCCCCAAAACTGGTCTGCACAAGGATTAATGGACTAAATAAATAATTTCCCAGGAACTGTCAGACAAGTGCTTTGGCACATGGGCTCTTTTCTCTACTCAGCGAATCTTCGCGGAGCATCTGCTGTGTGCCAGGGCAGCATGCATGGTGATTAGGGCGCGTGGGTGGAAATTTCAAGCCTAGAAAGGTCTGTTTCCCTGCCAAAGGCATGGACAGAGTGAGAGGCAGCACAAACAGTGCAGGGAGCCGAGATCGTGTTGGGCCTATGCACCCCTGTTCTGTGACCTGGGGCTGGCCCGCAGACCTGCCTGAGGTCCCATGGCCCACACACACTGGGGCCTCCACGCCAGCCCTTCCCTTCAGACACAGGCCTGACTTCACCCAGAACCCTCCACCTCTGCTCACTGGGCCTAGGCCCAGGATCCTCTCCTCATGCCTGCCCCTGCCAGCCCTGGAAATGGGATGAGGATACCTCCTCCTCAGGGCCACTCGGTCCAGCTTGTGACCAGAGTGACAGGCATGTGCTGCCTCCTGCCCTCCTCAGAAGGCAACGGCTTCTTTACCATGAGAGAGAATCTCTAGCTGTGATTATAAAATTTCATACACTGCTTCTCCCACCAAACAGCATCTGTTACTTTCAACAAATACAAATAGACACAGCTAAGGCAAGCTGGAAAATCAATAAGGAATAAAAGTTAACATGTGAGCAAATGCATTATCTCAACCACAGAAGATCCTGAGAGTCCAGCTGGGCACCAAAGGGGCCAATAATCTTGGCAGAGTGGGCCCTTGATGGGGGGCTGGGCAAGATCAGGGGCCCCACCCACTTCATGCCTGGTCCAGCGTTTCCCTGCAATCTGACGCAGTAGTGCAAGGAGCTGGGCAAAGAGCCCTGAGCAACTCAGGCTGTGTGTCCATTCGTCTACTCAACAACTATTCACTGAGCACCTACTATGTGCCAGGGCAGTATACACAGCATAGCCTTTAGGAGGTGCATGCTGAAATCTGACTGCCTGGATTCACGCCTGTCCCTGTCACTTACAACTGTGTGTTCTGGTACAAGTACTCAGCCACCTGATGCCCCAGTTTGCTCATCTATTGAATTTGATAATATTACTTATTTCACAGTATTTTGGTAAGACCTAAGGAAGATAATCTATGCAGAGTGATTTCATCAGTACCTGACACATAGTAAGCTCTGGATAAATGTCAGTGATTGTTAGAATTGTATTAGTTCTGCACTGATAAGACAGATATAGTCCCTGCCTCATGGAACATGCCTACAAGGTAGGATCTGTTAAGTCCATTTAAAAAATGAGGAAATCATGTCTCACAAGTTATGTGACTTACTCAAGATTATCCAGCTAGTCAATGACAGAATTCTGCATCTATTACAGCTGTGTTTAGCTTCAAGTAATAGATAATCTGGCTAATAGTAACTTCAACAAACACAGTTTTTTTTTTCCTCCCCTGAAATGTGGTCCAGAGGGAAATTGCTACTTCTGGGTACTGTGACATACACAGGTACTTTCTGCTCGTATGTTCTGCCATTCATGTATGGCTTCGTCTTTGTGCTTGCTACCTCATGGTCACAATATGGCTGCCACAGCTCCAGGAATTTTATCTGGGCCCCATCCAGGAATAAGGAGGGCAAAGGGGTATAGAATTATTCTAGCCAAGTCCCTTCCTTATCCTAGACCAATCATTGACCAAAGGAGATGAGGTTACCATGGCTAACTTAGACCAATCATAATTATTCCAGATAATAGGTATCTGCTCTCCATGAAAGCAAGAAAAGAAGTGAGTGATTAATGATGTTGAACTTGTGGTCAAACCTTTGGGACTTGTTGCCCTTCATACTCTGCCAGCCTGATGGTTCTCACTCCTCAGCCAGTGTGCACCGAGGCCAGGTCCTGGGGGCTCCAGAGAATAGTGAGATGCGCCTCTGCCCTGTGGCTGCTCCCAGTCAGATGGGGGAGGCAGGGTAGATGAGAATGACACAGAGAAAGTCCTTCTTGGTGTAGGACAATCAGGGACATCCCTGTGGAGACCTGGGGGAGGGTTTAGTGAGTAGGGAGGGGCTTTCAGGGCTGAGGGAAGAGCTCCTGCAAAGGCCCAGGAGAGAGCGAGTGACACTGGCAGGTGGGTCCCCGCAGCAAGGACAAGTTCTCAAGGGTAGGGGATGACCAAAGATTGATAGGACAAAGGAGGCAACAGACTGGGCCCCAAGGGGCCTTAGGAGCCACATAGAGGAGTATGACCTGGACCCTGAGTGCAATGCGGAGCCCTGGGGGACAGGAGGCCTTAGGGAGACTCTGGAATGTGCATTTTGCAAAGATCATTGTGCTGCTGAGTGGGGGGGGGAGGGCTGGAAGAGGGGCAGAGCTGGGACCAGTTGGGAGACTTCTAGGCCGGTTAGGGCCAAGCATAAAAACTCCCTACAGGCGGGTAGCAGGGATGGAGGGACAGCCTTGTTTGAGAGGACAGGAGAGGAAGCAGGTGAGAGGGAAACCAGTGATCACCCGATGGGTCCTGATGGGGCTGCTCCTGTCTGGGCAGCTGTGGGCTTTTACTGACACACAGGCATGCAAAGGAATCACTTAGAGACCCTCTTACTCTAGTATTTGTCTCTTAGAATGGTCCCATCTGATCACCTGCTCCCGCTTGTCTCAGGGTGGGTTTCCCATGGACACATGGCTTCCCATAACTGTCAGCAGTTTCCCAGCATGGGAAGCAGTTTCACGGTCTCCTGATGTCCCCCTCTGGGTCTGGCTCAGCGGTTCTCACCTGGTTGTGGCCGTGCTCCCCCACGGTTCCTGAGGGCATCTCCGGCTCTCTCGTGGAGTCCAGTCACCTGTGCCTTATTGCCCTTCACTCTGCCCTTCTGGGAGGGGCAGGGACACAGGCCTGAGCCCCACCAAGGGCGCTGGTATCTGTGGGTGCCACGTTGAGTCACTGCTCTTCCCCAACAGTCTCTGCTGCTGCCTCATTTTCCAGGCGTGGGCCATGCTGAGAACACGTGAACCCAGTGCCGAGAGCTCTGTTGGCTTTCTCGGGGCCGGATTCATTCCAGATCTGTGCTTTTCCTTTTTCCAGATGCTCAGAGAAACTGATGCTTGAGCCCTGGACCTGGAACTGTCCAAATTGGGAGCAGAGGCCGAAGGATCTAAAACCAAAGGCAGGAGTCAGGGAGGGAGGGCCAGGGAAGGACCGATGAGCTGACCACTGCTATCTCAGCCCTATGTTCCCCCCGGTTTTCACATGACTGGCTCCAAATCTTTTCATCCTAGTTTTGATAACCGTTTGAAAAACTACCCAAGAGATGCAACCCCAGGAAAACAGTAATAGCTGATCTTTATAGGGTGACACTTGACTAGTCAGGCCCTGAACTAAGCAAATTATACTGCAGTCTGTGAGGTCACTACTGTTCCTATCACCAGTATGGTTGAGGAAATTGTGGCACAGAGCATTTAAATCATTGGAAGGTCACACAGCTCATAAGTCATGGACCAACCTCCCCACAGCTGCTACAAAGGCCCTCCATGATGATCTCATCCTTCCCTTGCTATGTGGAAGGAGAGACTGAGGCCCAGAGAGGCCAAGAGACTTGTTCAAGGTCACACAGCATGTTAGTGGTCTCGATTCCTGCCCACGTTGCCTCCTGCATGCTGTTCTGGCCATCTTCTCCTGAGGCCCTAGCAGGGCCCTAGCAAAGGCTGGAAGAGGACAGACAGAGGAGGCAGTTCTGGAAGGTGCCACAAAGATGGGCAGTGCCTCCAGCGGCCCACAACTGCCCAGAGACCCTCGGCTCCTCCTTCCTCCCACCCACAGGCTGTGGAGAAATACATCCTTTAAAAACAAAAGTTGGCTTGAAGTAAACAGATTAGCGATGTTACATGCTAGCACTTCATTAATTAAGTGTCCTGAATACATTTAAACCTGGGCGTTTAATTTAGATTTATAGGGATAATTTAAATTTCTAAGACCAGTTATTACGCATTAAGTATGGAAAATGCCCATTGATTTTCATAGGTGATATCTCTTGAAGTATTCAAAAAGGGAACTGTGTAAAATGCAATCACCCTTCCGATGGATGCAGGAGCTGACAGGGAAATGTAAAGATGGAGGAGGGGACACTGCTCACTTCAGGGGCCACACAGCCCGTGTGGGAGGCAACCTTGTCTCCCCTTTTTGGGGACCTAAATAAAAACTACTAAACACCACACCACGAATGAGATACACAGAATCATGGAGCAAGACCTTGTTTGGGCCACGTCTGTGCCAGCACCAGGGCTGGTGGGCACACAGGGGCATAGTGGCACGGCGGCAGCCTTGAGGCCAGCCTTCTGGCCTTGGAAACCGTGAGAAGACACATTTGTTTTAAGCTACCAAGTTTGCGATCGTTTGTTCCAGCAGCCCAGAGGAAACTGACATAGCTGGTGACCGAGAATGCCACTGAAGGACCACGATGTGGTTCGAGGGAGAGATAGTGACACCACTGGAGAAGGTGCTCTGAGACTCTCGTCACCTGTCCATGCAATGTCCTTGCCTCCCGGTGTGCTCAGTCTCACACTGATGATGGACTGTCACACATGCTGATGTCATAATCCAATGATCCAGATAATGCCCAGGTCCCAGGGGCCAGCCTGGGTTGCACAGTCATTTGGGCCCAGGACCCAGTAAGACGTCAAGAGCTCGTCCCCAAATGGAGAATAGTTATGTGCAGGAGTGGACGTGGCTTTGCATGGAAAACCCAGGCATCTGTGCTGCAAGTCCCCTACCGGGGCTTGCCGTGGCCTGACGCCCTCCTTGCACAGAGAGCTGGGCTGACTTGGGTGCCACTAGATGGGCCATGTCTGAAGGCTCAGGTGTCAGGCACCGGCTCAGAATTGCTGCAGGGCCTCTCCTGTCTTAGAGCCTCACAAGTTATTCAGAAAATAGGTTGGGGCTACACACCTCACTTTCAGAAACCCTCTCCTTCCCAATCAGTGCCTGCACTTTCAAGTAAGAGGCACCAGGGCTGTGAGTCCAACTTACATTGCAATTCTACAGCCCACGGGATGCCACTTTAGATAGGATTTTAATTTGTATCTGCCCTGTAGCTATAAAACATAAAATCTTCCTTTAGGTAATCTGATCTCCGGATGGCTGCTCATGCTTTGAGCAGAGGGTTTAAATTCACTGCTTATTATTTTCTTTCTACAAACTCTCCAATGCCGTCACGAGTAGCTGTCGCACTGTTCATTCCTTGTAATAGTCATGATTACTACCTTAGGGGCCAAGTACAGCAGCCGCTCAGGCCGGCACAGCCCCGTGTTCCATAGGCGCTTCGTCCTAGGCAACCACACGTGATGATTTTAGAGATCTAACACCCTCGCCTGCCGTGGAGTGCCCCAATTCCATGGTCCCCTGGCTGTGAGGTCCTCCCCGAGTTCAAGCCTGATGGAGTCAGACAGCCCACCCCCACATCCCCTTGTTGGAGGTTTGTTTCCTGCTGATACCAAGCGCTGTGTCATTCAGGTTTAGAAAAAACAGGAGCTACAGTAGGAGTTGCAAATGGTGAGGACTAAATGCAGGGAGCTGGTTCCAAAGTGCTGAAAAGGCTGGAAGAGCAAAATGGGAAGGATAGGGGCCTCTAGCGCTGGAAGGGCAGAGGGGAAGAGGAGGCGCTGCAGAGCTGGGGACTGCACCTCCCCGGGCTCGAGGGGGTCTGAGCTGCCGCTGCTGCTGTTATCATTCCCTGGGTCCACTGGGACCAGAGTCACCAAAGGGCCGTGGAGCTGGTGGCCACCTGGTGCAGCCAGAACCTCTTCCAGGAGCAGAAAGGGGAATTACAGCAGCTCCTCTCCTGCTTCCACCTTTCTGTCTTCCACTGGCCCCTTCTGATGCTAACTGGAGGCAGTAGGCAAGGGAGCCTGGGGCTGCAGTGAGCTGAGACCCCGCATCACACAGCAATGCTCTTGGGACAGATAGCAAACAGCAAATGGACAAATGACCCACACGGTGGTTCAGCGTGTGGACTTTGGTGCTAATCAAAACTGTTTAAAACTCTGCTCTGTGTCCTTGACCGTATCATTTAAGCTCTCAGAGCCTTACTTTACCCAAAGACAAAGTGGGGTTAATTATACCCACCCTATGGGGTCGCTGCATGAAGATTAAGTACATGTGTGAATGTGTCCATGCTACGGCTTGGCACGTGGGTTTGGCCTCTCCCCTGACTCATTCTGTGACCTGAACAAGTGTTGGGGCCCCTCTGGGCTCTGTTTCCTCATCTGTAAAAGGACTGAGGTTAGAATAGAGGCTGTCTGAGGTCCCTCCTGTCCTGATCAGCACTGAGGCTGTGAATTGCTCCTTAACTGAAATGGACAGGTGGGTCTGGCAGGGGAAGGGAAGGAGGGTCTGAATGCTGGAAAGAAGCCTGTGGAGGTGGAGGCTTGCAGAGGCTCTGGCTGCATCTGAGTGCTCTGAGTTGGGTGCTTCACACATAATGTGCTCATGTGTCAAATGGCTCACTCTGCGGCCACCTGAACGGTGCCTGCACCTCCAGGCTGCCGTCACCCCTAGCAACACAGACCAAGCCTCTGTTCCCTTTAATGGGCTCACTCTCCATATGGCTGGGTTGAGAAGAAAGTAACAGGAGTGGCATTCTCTGCACACTGTGATGCGGAAAGAGGGCCTTAAATTAAATCCATCACGAAGGTTAGGTCTGTATGCTCTGGGCCCCAGGAGGGGCTTTTGGGGCTGAGCCTCGAGAGCCCTCCTGTGTGGGCTGGAATTACGGATATCAACCTGTCGGATCTCAGGTTCCAGAGCCGCTGAGATGCCCTCAGAAGCCAGCGTCTGTGGGAAGCCGCCATGGAGTGGCTAAAACCGGGTGCATTTTTGCCCAGCAACGAAGGGTTCAAGGGCCTCTTCTGTTCGGCCTCTTGCTAATTAATGTCAATTTCTTAACTCCTAAGAGACTCAGTCTCTTTACTTATACAGGGAAACAGTGATATTTACTGTAACCAGCACTTTGGACTGTCTCAGCTCATCCTTTTCCCTTTTGTCTTCAGCACCTGTCACTCCCCACTTCCTTTGGGAAACTGAGCATCCTGCACTCCCCAGGCCCTGTATTCCTGCTAAGCCTTCAGTCAGTGGCTCTGTCCCTGCCTCTCTGTAGAGACAGACATTAGCCTAGACTGAACCCATCCTAGCACTCCATTACCCCAGGAAATAGGGGTCAGTCGAAGAAGAGCATGTGAGCCAAATCAGGCCTCCCTAAATCTTCGACTGGGGCTTTGCATGTGTTTATCAGAGAGAACAGTCTCCCTTCCTCTGAGTTACTGGTTGGGATGATGTAAGCTTGGAGCTGCCAATGGTTATAACTGTCCCTCCAGCTCCCCTCTCATGGAGAAATCTCATAGCAAAGGGAAAAATGCTCCTGCACAGCCCGAGCAAACCAAAGAGGTTTTGAGATAACTAAGGGGCCTGAGAGCTGTAAAGGTATCACTGGAGCCCCGACTCTGGCTGTGCCTGTGGCTACTCCCTGGTGTCTTTCCAGCTGTACAAGCTACTAAATTCCCCCTTGGGTCAAAGCAGTTTTTAACTCTCTTGGTTGAAAGTATTGAAGACCAAATTCAAGTTGTTTTAACCAAAGAGGGAGTTTAGTAGCTCAGCGAATGCCGGCTTGCACGTCCTACCCATGCTGTTCCGGCCCCAGTCACAGGTGTCTGTCTCCCCCACGTGGCTGAGAGCTCCTCAGGTTGGCACAAGGTCAATCCCATGTGCCAGGCAGTTACTCCCACCTCAGTGCCTAGGGCGTGAAACAGTGATATTTACTGTAAACAGCCCTTTGGACTGTCTCCGCTCAGCCCTAGGTAGGGATAGGTACTCAGGACATATCTAATGAATAAAGGAGGAAGGGGAGGGACTGAGGCTTGATACAGGACCTCTGTTCTCCTGTCCTGCAGCCTGCTCAGGCCCTCCGCTCTGTGACATCTCCTTAAACCAGCACTACGGGCCAGGCATGGTGGCTCGTGCCTATAATTCTAACACTCGGGGAGGCCAAGGCAGGTGGATTGCTTGAGCTCAGGAGTTGAAGACCAGCCTGAGCAAGAGCAAGACCCCATCTTTACTAAAAACAGAAAAACTCCCTGGGGCTTGTGGCGGGTACCTGTAGTCCCAGCTACTCAGGAGGCTGAGGCAAGAGGATCATTTGAGCCCAGGCATTTGAGGTTGCAGTGAGCGAGGCTAACACCATGGCACTCTTGCCTGGGCAACAGAGTGAGATTCTACCAAAATAAATAAAATAAATAAAATAAAATAAAAGCCCCGTACCCATAGTGTGGTTGACTCGGGCACTTACCGACTTTCTCCAGCATCCTCCTGTGGCTGGCAGCTCCTCGTTCCTGTCATTCATGGCACAGTTACTTATTAAGCTTCTGGAGGTGCTGTCCCTGGCACTGGGAGTACAAATGTGAAGATAGACTCAATCCTGCCCCCGTGGCATTTGCATTCCACTGGAGGAGACCTATGAAGAAGAAAGCAGAGACGTGCTTGCTAATTTCAGGTCCCAACATGTGCTCTGTACAACAACACAGGGGAGGGGAGAGAGGCTGGCAGGTCAGGAGGAACTGGGCAGTGAAGGAGACCCCTATCTCCATCGCCACCTCCCCGCACCGTGACTGCCTGTTCCTTGCACAAACCCAGGGCTCACTGATGCTCAGGGAATGAGTGAAGGAAGGAGTGAGGCGGAGACAGGTAGATCACCTGTCACAGAGACCTGGTGGTGGAGAGCACAGCCCCAGCTCCGAGAGCAGTGGAGGAGAGGACCACGGCAGAGTCTAGCCCGCCTCCCAGAGCCCGGCCCCACAGGGGTGGTGAGGAAGCCAGAGTCCCTCTCTGTTGCAGGCAGGGCCAGGCAAGACCCTCCAGGCAGCCAGAGTTGGTGCCTTTCTCAAGAAGCAGCCTGGTGCTTTCCCTGCCCTTGAGGACACAGAGATGAATCTAGAAGGGAGCAGTGAGAAACACCCTGACCTTTCCTCTTGCACTCTGTTCCCTGGGCAGCACCTCCAGCCTGAACTGACAGAAGCCAGCTGTCCAGACACAGTGCACACTGGGTCGCCTCACCAGGGCAGAGCTGGACAGGAGGGGCTGGAGAACAAACCAGCAGGTGGGGAAGAATCAGCGGGAGACGGTGAGAACATTCCCCCAGAAGCTGCTGGTGTTACCGCAGTGTGCACATGAGAGTCGTAAATACACATACAAATATTTTAATCAATTTAATATTTTACAAAAAGTGTAAATCATTTGTTTTAGGAAGCTATTTTCAAAGGAAGTCACATGGACTTGTGCTCAGGGTCAAAAACAAAGTGACCTTGACATCGTGACCTCACCTGAAATCTGAGTCTCAAAGTCTCACTGGAGGCTCAACAGGAGCAGACAAGCTGTGGCTTGGAGAGCAGGGTCCAGAAGTTCCTGGGTGGATCTTCTGCCTCAGCTCCCCACCCGCCCTTGACAGAGCTCAGGAAAGTCCCTCTGTTTTCAGGCCTCAGTTTCCCCTATCTGTACTAGTGATCCCAGCTGGGCTTTTCAGCTCTGATGGGCCAGTAAAACTCTGAGAAATGAGAAGCCACCAATGTTGTCAGGAGCCTGGTGCTTTCTGATTCGGGGAGACAGATGACTCTGAACTTATTTATATGGAGGGGAAAGAAAACGAGTAAATGTCTCCTGGAAAGCACCCTGGGAGCATTTCCAAGATGATTCACATGCAATGATGAGCTCTCGTAATTAACTATGTCTGCTGGGACAGAGGGAAAAGCAAGGGCAGGTGCTGCCACAGCAGTTTGAGGAAATGGAAAGAGCCTGGGAGCAGCTGCAGGGAGCCGGGCAGCTGGGGTGGGTAGGAAAGACCTGGCTGGCAGCTGGGTCACAATCCCAGCTGTGTCCCCACTTCCGGGTGTGTCTTGGACAAGCCTCAGCTGTAAAATGAAAGCGCCAAACAGACCATTTCTGTGTCCCCAGCCAGCCCTGCGCTCACACAGACCACGGAATCCAGCAGGAGGCAAGTCGCTGGGGCCCCTTCCCGTGAGGTTTGAGCACAGGCCCCGAGGGCGAGGTGAGCACAGGCCCCATTCCTTACCGGCTCCACAAAAGATGTTCCTCAGCTCTTTAGAGGAACAAGCTCTTCCTTTCTTGTGTCAAGAAGCTCCTTTCCTCTTTGTGTCTTGGTTTACTTCCTAGAAAAGGAGATCATAATAGTGACATTATTGGGTTTAAACCTACTATCTTGCTGTCTTTGTCTACCTTCGCCCCTTTCCCTGCTTCTTTGGGAATGAACATTATTTATGATTCCACTTTGCCTTTGGTGTTGGCTTGGGAGCTAGAACTCTTTGTTTTGCAATATAGTGGTTGCTGTAGGGTTTATGGTAGACATCGTTAGCATGACCTACCTACAAGAAAGTGCACTCTTTCTCAGAGTCTGAGAACCTTACAGCCATGGACTTCCTCTTCTCCTCCACCCTGGTGCTACGCTGTCATACGTTTTACTTCTACATGACTTATAATACACTACATTAGTATTTTTGTTTGAAGGGTCAGTATTCTTGTGTGTGTGTGTGTGTAAATAGCTTGTTCCTCTAGCTGAGCAAGGGCAACGCCTGTAGCTCAGTGGGTAGGGCGCTGGCCACATACCCCCAGGATGGAGAGTTTGAACCCAGCCTGGGCCAGCTAAACAACGACAATTGCAACAAAAAAATAGCTGGGCGTTGTGCCGGGTCCCTATAGTCCCATCTACTTGGGAGGCTGAGGCAAGAGAATCGCTTAAGCCCAAAAGTTGGAGGTTGCTGTGATCTGTGACACCATGGCACTCTCCCAAGGGTGACATAGTGAGACTCTGTCTCAGAAAAAAAAGAAATAAAAAATAAAAAAATAAAAAACTGAGCTACAGCCATTGTGTGGCTCCACCACCACCTGTTTATCCATTCACCTGTTGAAAGACATCTTGGTAGTTCTCAGTTGGGGGAAATTATAAATATAGCTTTTATAAATATGTGCGTTCATATATTTGCATGAACAGAAATATTCAATTCACCTAGGCAAATATTTCTAAAGAGGATTTCTAAATTATATGAGAAATGTATGTTTAACTACATAAACAAATTGAAGGCTCTCTTTTATATAGAATTTTTATAAGATTTTAAATTTACTTTGTGCTATGATAACTTTCAAAAGAGTTGGCCAATTTTGCTAAAATTTCACACAGAACACAATGATACTGATCTACATAGTGTGTCCCAAAAGTCACCCCTAAGTCACCCTACATAGGGAACATGAGAAATTGTAGCTTAATGTGCCTTTATATGCAAAATTTTCATTCTAAAATTTTACAAAGAGGTGGCCAACATGTAGAGAATATTTTGTGAATATTTTTAAAAATTTTATAATAATTATTTTGTACATAAAAGTACATTTAGGTATAATTTCCCGTGTTCCCTATGTAGGGTGACTTTGGGGGGTAACTTTTGGGGCACTCAGTGCTTTAATTAGATGTGATCAGGATGTCAGAGTACTTCTGTGAAACAAATGTTATTCATTAAATTGTTCAAATGGATACATATTTTGATACATAAATACATCCTTTAGTGAATAAATAAATGAATGAGTGTGGTGGATATGGAAAAGGAATTGAAAGAATGTATGTAAGAGCTGAAATAGAATGTGTATAAGAGCTTGTTGTATCAGCTGACATGAGAAGTGCAATGATGGGAGTAGAGGGGGAAGTCCAACATGCCCACTACGGTACCACCTGTGTAGTGACCTGCCCAGTGCTCTTGGCTTCTTCATGTGGATCCAAGTTACTCTGTAGTATCATTTCATTTCAGTCTGAAAGGATTCCTTTACTATTCCTCATCGAGCAGATCTCTCAATTTCTGTTTATCTGGAATTGTTTTAGCTGCATCTTCATTTTTGAAGGATGGTTTTTCTGAATATAGAATTCTTGGTGAGCATTTGTTTCCTTTCAGCATTTTGTGTATGTCTTCTCATGTCTTCTTATCATTGTCACTAACGCCACTCATTTACACTGTTCCCATTAGAAAGCTGTTGTCATCTTTATCCGCGTTTTTACATCCTTATCTTTGTTCCTTAATGTATAACTTGTGATTTTTTTTTCCCCTCTCTGGCTTCTTTTAACATTTTCTCTTTTGCACAGGTTTTGAGTAATTTGATGGTGACGTGCCTTGTCGTGAGTTTTTTTTTTTTTTTTTATGTCTCTTATGCTTGTAGTTTATTAAGCTTCTTGGATCTGTAGTTTAATAATTTTGTCAAATTTAGACATTTTTCAGGCACAATTTATTCAATTTTAAAAAATTTCCTCTCCATTCTTCCTCTCCTTTAGAGACACAGTTACATATGTTTTAGGCTATTATAGTTTTCCCATGGTTTACTGATGTCCTATTCATTTTTTCTCTGTGATTCATTTTGGATAGTTTTTAACACTATGTCTCCAAGCTCACTAATCTTTTCTTCTACATTGTCTAATCTGCCACCAATTCCATCACGAGCATTTCTTAAAATTCTCACACATTATAATTTTCAGCTCTTGACATTCTATTTGAGTGTTTTTGTATCTTCTGCATCTCTGCTTATCATCTTAAATTATTCCTCTAGCTTTTTGAAAAAATGGAATACCGTAATAATAACTGTTTTGATGTCCTGTCTACTATTTCTGACATCTATGTCAGCTCTGGATTGATTTATTGATTTTTCTTCTCATCATACGTCAAATTTTCTTGCTTCTTTGCATGGCTGTAATTTTTTATTAGGTATAAAATATTGTGAATTGTGCCTTGTTGGATATTTTTTGTTCTTCTGAAAATATTTATGATATGTATTCTGGGATGTAGTTCAATCATTTTTTAAAAATAGTTTGATCCTCTTGGGTCTTGCTTGTAAGACTTGTTAGACAAACCAGAGTAGCATTTAGTTTAGGACTAACTCTTCCCCATTATGGAGGCAAGATCTTTCTAAGTGCTCCCCAGATGACAAAGTTTTCCAGTCTGGCTGGTTGTAAGTGGTATTATTCTCAGCACTGTGTGAACATCGTAGACTATTCCTCATTCTAACCCTTTTGGTTGGTTCTTTCCCCACAATTAGGTGGTTTCTCCACTCATGTTTGCTGATCCCTACTCAGCTGAAGACTTGAGGAGGATCCTTCACACCTCTCTGCCATTCTTTCTGTTCACCCTCCCCTCTCTGGGGCTCTGTCTTGTGAGTGTTCCCCGGGCTCTCAGCTCAGCTCCTCCTCTCAAAGTCCTCCAGGCTCCATCCAGATTCCCCTCCCCTGGGCCATGTCTAGGAAACTCCCTTAGGCAGGTAAAGTCACGGGCTTTCTTTTTCCCCCATCTCTTAGAGATCACTTCCCTTTGTGGCCTAACATCAAATGTTTTACAAACCATTGTTTTATATACAGGTGGCCATAATTCAGGCAATTTATTGCACACAAACTTTATGACTACCCTGTATTGTGTCTGGTTTCTAAGTTGCTTCCAATAGGAGAGTAGCAGCTCCTATTACCCTGGTATAGATGTAGAAGTCTGGGGTAATCCCTATTCTCTCCAAATACTTGAGTTCTGAATCTTCCTAGCAAGGATAGATACTATTATTGTAGCCAGTGTTTGATTAAGTTTTGAGGCACAAACCCAAGTCGATCTAACCCCTGAACATTCATTATGTGTAAATTTCACCTTTTCCTCCATCCATGTCTTTACTCAAAGACAAGTTGACCCATCGTTTGAGGGACTTTGTCTTGGGTGTAGTGTTGTATGGAGGTTTGAGACAAATACTAAACCAGTCAAGGTTTCTATGACTGCATGAAGATCAGGGAGCCAGAGCAACCTGTTTACAGGTGTCAAATATTGCTTGATGTCCCTCTGTGAGAGGCAGATTTTGCAGACACACTGTTGAGAACAGAGAGACAGCCAGTGAGGAGTGGGTTCTCCCACTCCTGGAGCAAAGAAGTGGAAAAGAGTGTTTGTGAAAATAGAATATCTATGAACTAGGTTCTTTAAAAGTGAGCAGAGAGGAGGGAGCGTGCAGCTGTGGGGCCACAGAGCACAGGAGCTGCTGCAGAGGGTGGGCAGGGAAACCCCGTGGGAGTGATTGAGTCCCAGGTGCAGAGTGGCCTTTGATGAGCAGAGGAGGTGGACCTGCTTCTGCAAACCTGCAGCCCTCACCACAGGACCAACCCACAGTCCTCACCACAGGATGTAAACCCACAGCCCTCGCCACAGGATGAACCCGCAGCCCTTGCCACCAGACAAACCTGCAGCCCTCACCACAGGACGCAAACCCGCAGCCCTCACCACCAGACAAACCTGCAGCCCTCACCACAGAACCAACCCACAGCCCTCACCACAGTACCAACCCACAGCCCTCACCACAGGACGAACCCGCAGCCCTCACCACAGGATGTAAACCCACAGCCCTCGCCACAGGATGAACCCGCAGCCCTCACCACCAGAAAAAACCCACAGCCCTCACCACAGGATGAACCCGCAGCCCTCACCACAGGACGCAAACCCGCAGCCCTCACCACAAGACGAACCCGCAGCCCTCACCACAGGACGCAAACCCACAGCCCTTACCACAGGATGAACCCGCAGCCCTCACCGCGGTATGAACCCACAGCCCTCACTACAATACCAACCCACAGCCCTCACTACAGTTTGAACCCGCAGCCCTCACCACAGGATGAACCCGCAGCCCTCACCGCGGTATGAACCCATAGCCCTCACTACAATACCAACCCACAGCCCTCACTACAGTTTGAACCCGCAGCCCTCACCACAGGACGAACCGCAGCCCTCACCACAGTACCAACCCACAGCCCTCACCACAGGACAAACCCGCAGCCCTCACCACAGGATGAACCCGCAGCCCTCACCACGGTATGAACCCACAGCCCTCACTACAATACCAACCCACAGCCCTCACTACAGTTTGAACCCACAGCCCTCATCACAGTACCAACCCGCAGCCCTCACCACAGTACGAACCCGCAGTCCCCAGGGCCGGTTGACACCAACAAGTGACCCCCACTAATCAGGCCAGCACAGAGGCTGGACTGGTACAGAAGCCAGGAAGATGACCTTACTCTTCCTTCCACAAGAGGGGTTCAACACCCATCTTCTCCAGGTCTGGTGACAAATTCCTCCAGCTGGCCACTGAGCAGTGCCTTCTTGTCTTTTGGTGTAAGGGATGAAGTGGGGGGCGCCTCGGGCTACATTACTATCCCTCCTCTCCCCTCAGAGACCCTCTCTGGGCCCCTAGCACACTTGTACCCCCACACTCCTTGATGCATCCACTCATCAAACGTTGCTAATCCTGGATCCTCACAGAACCTGCTCTGAGCTCCTGAGAGAAGGTGAGTCAGTCCGGCCCTTGCCCTTCAGGTCCTCAATGCAGGTCCCTGCAGAGAAATGGATGATCATCCACAGCGAGGTAAGAGCGCCAGCACCAGGCAACACTGTGGAGGACTTGCTCCGTGCCAGGCCCTGTGCAGGACTTACAGGAACTCTCTCCACCATTTAGTGCATCGTGCAACTGCCCTGGTTCACCCTTATTTGTAAAACGAGGATATTTCCTTCATTTGTACATGGTCAGACTTTTTACCACATACAGGTATGAGAATGCCATGCATTCATGAGAATATATTAACATGTCACTTGTTCAGTACAAAAGAACCAGATAATTGAGTGGTATTGATAGTCCCTTCCAGCCCTGATGGCCTCTGGATCTTTGATTCCTGACTTTTTAGGAGCAGACAAAGTTGGGTCTGGGTATGATGAGCAGTGAGGCTATGGAGGACAGCTCTGGAGGACGTCCCTTGGATGAAGTGGGTGTTGCATGGAGAACATCATGTTCTTTAGTTCCCACTTGTGTCCTCACTCCTTGCCGAACTTACGACAAGGCTTCTGGTCTCCTGGGTCTGGTCTTGCCTTGCCAGTGCATCAGGCTTACTGGCCTTCTTTGTGGACTTTGAAATAGCGCATGAGTCTTCACCCTCTGGGTGAAATTTTGGCCATCCCTTGGCCAAAAATATGCTTTACCTTTCAGGATGCTTTCAGTTGTGGGGACAATAATCCAACCCCAACAGGTTTAAACGAAACAGAGAAAACATGAAACTTCTATTGTCTCATTCAACTAAAAAGCCCAAGGGGTGTAGCTTCAAGCACAGCTGAATCCAGTGCTCAAGTGATGTCATTTACCACCTTGTCTTTCCGGGTCTTGCTTTGGTTCTTTTGTGTTGACTTAATCCTCAGCCATGCTCTCTGCTCTGGGTGGGAAATACCTTCATCATCAAAACTCCACATCTAATCATTCGGGCTTCACATCTCTCCTTCCTGATTGTTTTAGTAAAAGTTCTTAGTGTGACTGACTCCCTTAGCAGCCTGGCTTGGGTCACCGTCTGCTTGTCTGCCCTGCACTGTGCCCACACTCTGGAGTCAGAGGGTGGTGTCAGCTCCACCTGAATGGATTGAGATGGGCGGTGATTTGCTTTGCAAAGGAAAACAGGACTGCTGTTCAGCAGAGAAGGAGGAGGTACTGCAGATGCAAGCAAACCAGCCAAAAAGAAATGCTCAAGACAGCCCTTCCTCCCTTCTTCTTGACGTGTGGATAATCCCTCAGGTCTTAGCTTAAGTAGCTCTTCAGAGCAGGCTTACCAGTGCATCAGGCTTACTGGCCTTCTTTGGGGAAGGGCCCTCCACTCCTATTTCTTTTCTTTCTAGTCTCACTGTACTCACAGCTAAGACTTACCAAGCATTTCCTCTGTAATAGGCACTGTCTGAAAGGCTTTCCATGAAGCCCTGCCTGACCCCCCAGCTGAAGCTGCCTCCTCCCCCTGCCTACCACTCGATGACACCCAGCCTGTTTTGTTCTAGTCACGGGCCCTTATCACATCGGAAATCAGCTGGAGCAGTTACTTGGGCAACTCACTCCCTCCTGGTCTGAAATCCTCACCAGGAAAACAGTGTTGATGGCGGCCTGCCCCTGGCAAGGTCAGGAAGAAGGAAGGGACCACGCGGCAGAGTGTGAAACACCTCCTGGGACTCAACCGGCTCAGAGACGCCTGCCAGGAGCTCAGCAGGCTCAGAGACCACAGTGGCTGTGAAGCCAAGAGCAGCGGACACGTCCCTGGTGCTGGGCCAAGGACAGGGCAGAGACAGAGCCAACTGAGCCCTGATTTGGGGCACTTCCTGGAAGGCCAGCGAGCAGCCCATCCACAAGGGGAAAAACATGGACCTACTGAACAGCCACAAGGACCCAAGGGCCACAAACGAGATCAGCCTATAGGTCAGGGACTGTTGTTTGCCTTTGGCAGCCAAGAAAACCGAGGCTGAGAGATGGGAGGTGTTACCTGTGAGGTCCTAAGTTCGTTCCACCAATAAATGACAAAGTGACAGAGTCTGGGTTAGACTCACCTGACCCCCGCTGCCCCTCTTCTTCCCTTCCATCCCATAATAGAGGCTTTTTTTCATTTTTAGGACAATAATCCATAAAGGAAATTGTGGAGGCCCCTGGGGCGCCAGCCAGGCAGGAGGAAGGAAGCAGGTCCCTGCCCATATTCACTCACTGCATGTGACAATGACCAGCGCTGGGGTCGATGACTTTCCTTAGGAAGTGCTGCTAGATGAGGAGTCCAGATCTGTCTCCTCGGAATGTCAGGGCCACCTTCAGCTCCCTGCAGGCGACCAGCTCTGGACACTGAATGCTGGAGAAAAGCATGAAAATGCTGGAAAGCCCCAGCCACTCTCTTTACTAAGAGCAGGAGATCTCTGTGCTCCCATCACTGACTGGGAAGGGTCAGAGATGTGGCGTCAGCAGGGCTTTCCAAGCCCTGTGATCCTAAACCTTTCAGCTTCTAATGTGCCACCTTTAATCCCTTGAGCTGCGTCATTTGGAGGCTCAGTGACTCTAAGTCATGGTCTTTGAGCTGCCCTGGGTCTAGCTCCATGTGATGCAGGCCACACATCTACACCAGCCCTATCCTGCAAACCCTGCCCGCAGCTGGGCCCTTCCCTGCAAGTCTGGAGCAATGAAAGAAGAGGGGGAAGCCTGTAAGGGGTAGGGGTGTCCAGGCAGTGCAGAGGGGCACAGGCACAGTTGTTGAGTCGGAAGTTCAGGGGTAGGGTTTGGGATGGGATTCCATTGCCCCAGGTTCAAGGCCAGCTCCTCCTCTGACCAGCTGTGTGAACTTGGCTGAGATGCTCAACCTCTCTGAGCCCAATGCCACATCTGTTACTGGGGGACATGGTAGTGTCTGCTCCAAGGAGTGTGGCAGGGATGCAATAAGATAATGGCTGGAAAGCATTGAGCCTGGTGCGTAATAAATGCTCATCTTCGTTGCAAATGAACTTGTGGGTATAGCCTTATCCCACTCTCCTCTTCTACCACATTCTTAGCAACACTTCGAACAGACAGCATCACTCCGGGTGACAGATCCAGGGCTGGAGCAGAGAAGGAACTTGCCCAAGGCCACACAGAATTTCATGGCAGAAGTCAGCGTTTCCAGCCCCAGGCCGACTCAGTTCCACCCACCCTGTTCTCTACCCATGCAGGGAAAGGCTGCTGTCTGTCAGAAGTTCTACTCTTCTCAAGCGACATTTGACAAACACCCACTGAGATTGCACCTTGGCAGGGGAAACTCGCAGTCAGGCCTGGCTGCATCAGAGCAGGTACATGGGCTCCGGCCCAGAAGTGAGCCAAGCTCAGATGGGCCCAAGAGCTCCAGATGGTTCCAAGGAGCCTCCGAGGACTCAGCTGATAGTTGGCCACAGTATCTTCTATATCTGCCCTGAAGCTTAGCACAACTCCAGAAAAGAGACTTCTGGGGCAGGGTGAACTCAGGCTGACTCCTGGATCCAGATAAGTTTTCAGGGCAAAGACCAGGGAGAAATCACGCCGAGGAAAAGGCCATGTGACTTTGCTTGTGTATGCAGAATGATAACATCAGGAGCTGCTGGCTTTTCTGTAGCAGCCATCGTGCTGAACCCTTGGTATGGGCTCTCCTGCCATGACAGCCCTTTGAAGGGGGCTCTACTTTTATACTCCCTTAACAGATGAGGAAACTTTGCCCAAGGACTCAAACTCAGGGTCAGGAGCGGATGAAGCTGGGATTAAAACACAGGCCTGAGAATAAACTATCACTTTCTTACCTAAGCATCCAACATCCAGGTGCCAGTTGGCTCTCCCTTGGGGTAATAATCACCAAATTGACCCTCGAGTCCCCTGGGAAGGACACCTATTTCCTGGTGAGCTACTGAGCCCTGAGGATGATTTAAGATAGGTTCAGGAGGGCACGGAGAGGCCAAATGTCCATCACCCTCCCCCATGTCCCCTCTTAGGAGCTCTTCCTCCGTCTTAAAGGGACAGGAGCCTGGGCCCAGAACTTGGGGTGGCTTTTCCTGACCCAGTCCCTGGGTGCAGGGAAAGGGAAGGGTCTGGAGTATGTGCCTTTGGGACAAGGCATCACAGAGGGCCTAAGTGTGCAATGAAAGCAGTTATGAATTTATTTCATAAGTTTTGAGGCCTAACAGTTAGAGCCTTGGTTAGGAGCACTGGCACGGGAGTCTCATGGAACAGTTAGAGCCCTAGCTCTGTGACTTATAAGCTGTGTGTCATTAAACAAGCTACCTTATCTCTCTGTGCCCATATTTCCACATCTGTGAAACGAGGTTGAGGATAGCTGTATTTTAGGACTGTTTTGGTTATTAAATAACAACACAAAAACAAACAGAGCTAATATTATAAAATTTGTGACTTGGTGCCAGACATGCTTCTGAATGCTTTCAACTGAATTAGTTAGTGCTGCAGTTTGGATTGCAAACAGGTGGGCTGGATCCAGAATCTGTTCTCTGAATAGCTGTGCCAAAATGAATGCAAAGTACCTGAAATAGGGCCTGGAATATTCTAAAACCAGTGTTTCTCCCTATGTAGTCTGCAGGCAGCACTTTATCAGGGTCACTTGAGAAGAGGAGGCTAGGGATAAAGGGGGTGTCCATATGAATTAATGATTCTCCAGTTCTATCTGATATCCACAGAACAAAAATCACAGGGGTCCATGGAGTAGCATGTTGAATAGACCCAGAGGGCCTAAGTGTGCAATGAAAGCAGTTATGAATTTACTTCATAAGTTTTGAGGCCTAACAGTTAGAGCCTTGGGTTCTAGAGCAAGCCCTGCCAAAAACAAGCCACAGTGCTATGGACACGTCACCCCATTCCTTTGTCTCAGCTTTACTTTATGTGTACCAGGAATCCTGGTCCCCACACTGCCCATCCTACAGAATACATGGGAGCGTGAAGGTGGTGGCAGCTGTGGGTACTGCCTGGTAACCACGTAGGAAACTCCAAGTCACCCAGACCCAAGACCCAATCCCAACTCTGCTGTTAGTGCCATTTTAATTTCCTTGTTGTTGCTTTTACTATATTTAAGGTTTTTTTTAGTTGTTGCCGTGGAGATTACAATGAAGTTATTAGTTTAAAGTAATCTAGTTCAGATTAATATCAATCTAATTTCCATAGTGTATAAAACCTTTGCTCCAGTAAAGCTTCATTACCTCTCCCTTCCTTTGTGCTATTACCATCATACAAATTATCTCTCTACATTATAACCCCATCAGCACAGATTTGTAATTACTGCTGAGTTTCAGTTGTCTTTAAAATTAGACATGAGAAGAAAAGAGTTACCTAAAATATATTTACACTGTCTTTTATATGAACCTGTGTAGATACTTTTACCAGTGCTCTTCGTTTTTCCCTGGGGATTCAAGTTTCGATCCAAAGTCCTCTCATTTCAGTCTGAAGCATTCTCCTTGGTATTCCTTGTAGGATAGCGCTGCTTGTGACAGATTCCCTCCATTTTTGCTCATCTGGAATTATCTTAGTTTCTCCTTCAGTTTTTTTTTTCCCCTCTTTCTTTTAGAAAGATGGGATCTTGCTATGTTGTCCAGACTGGTCTTGAACTCATGGGCTCAAGGGCTCCTCCTGCCTCAGCTTTCTGAGTAGCTGGGACTACAGGTGCATTCCACTCTACCCAGCCTTTATCTTTCAATTTTGAAAGATAGTTTCACTACATATAGAATTCTTGGTTGGCATTTTTTTTCATTGAGCACAATATTTTATCCCACTGTCTTCTAACTTTTATGGCTTCTGATGAGAAGTGAGCTGATAATCTTGTTGAGAATTTCTTGCATGTAATGAGTCATTTTTCTCTTCTTGCTTTCAAGATACTCTTCTCTCTTTGATCCTTTGATAATTAGACTATATGTGTGTCTAATGTGCATTTCTTTGAGTTTATCCTACTTAGAGTTTACTGAGCTTTGTGAATGTGTAGGTTAATGTTTTTCATCAAATTTTGGAAGTTTTCAGCCATTATTTCCTGAAGAATTATATCTGCTCTTTCTCTCCTACCTTTCATTCTGAAAGTCCCATTATATGTATGTTGGTTTGCTTGGCAGTCCCACATAAGTCTCTAAGATTCTGTTATTTTTCTTCATTCTTTTTTCTATCTATTCTTCAGAATGAGTAACCCCTATTGAGTTATCTTCAAGTTTACTAGTTTCTTTCTTCTGCCAATTTAAATCTGCTAAGCCACTACTGAAATTGTCATTTTAGTTATTGTTGCTTTCAGCTTCAGGATTTCTATTTGATTCTTTAAAAATGTAATTTCTTGCTAAATATATATGTATAGTTATTTTTTAAAAAGCAAAAGTAATTTCCATCTCACTGTTTGGTGAGGTATCATTTGTGTACAGTCCTCTAATCCTTTGGACATTGTTTCCTTTTATTATTCAAATATATTTATATTAGTTATTTTAAAATCTTTTTCCTAGTAAGTCTAAACTCTGGGCTTTCTCAAGCACAGTTTTTATTGACTACTTTCTTCACCTGTGTATGGGTCATATTCTTCTGGTTTTTTTTCTGTCTTATAAGTGTTTTATTGAAAACTATGCATTAAATAATATAAAAAGGCTATACAGAAAATCAGATTCTTGATACCTACCTTCCTTGGAGTTCACTGTTGTTGTTGGTCCTGCTGTTCCTTCTTTGCTTGGTGACTTTCCAAATTCATTCATCAAAGTCTGCATTTCCTGCTATGTGAGGCCACTGAAGTCTCCACTCAGATAACTTAGTGCTCTATGATTAGACAGATACTTCCTCAAGTGTCTTGAACAGATAAGTCTCTCACTCTTGGCCAAAGAATATGATCTGGGGACAAACCTTCAACACTCTAGTAATTTACGATTCTGCTTTAGCCTTGTACTTCCTGCTTAGACAGGGCCTCAAGGTCAACCAAAGGAGAGATTAGAGAGGAGACATTAGAACCTTTGCAAGTCTTTCCTGGGTACAGGCTTAGCCCTATACATACACAAGCCCTTCCAGAACGAATATATTGAAACTTTTCAAAGCCCCCTATCTATGGATATTTAACTTTCCAGATCCTCCTTTTAAGTCTTTTGGCCAGAATATTGTTTGCTTTAATTGGTATCACTATGTTGAGAAGCTGCAATGTCAAACAATTTCTGCTTTTTGTTATTATTATTATTATTATTATTATTATTATTTTAGAGACAGTGTCTCACTTTATTGCCCTGGGTAGAGTGCCATGTTGTCACACAGCTCACAGCAACTTCCAACTCCTGGGCTTAGGTGATTCTCTTGCCTCAGCTTCCTGAGTAGCTGGGACTACAGGCGCCTGCCACAACGCCCAGCTATTTTTTTGTTGTTGTTGTTGTTGCAATTTGGCCGGGGTTGGGTTTGAACCCGCCACCCGCAGTATATGGGGCCAATGCCCTACCCACTGAGCCACAGGCACCGCCCCAGCTTTTTGTTTTTAATAAACACTCTAGAGATAGGGCTTTTCCTAGTGAGTGAGCTCTGAAGCAGTCAAGTCATGAGAAGCCTTGTGGATAGGGATTGTCCAGGGAGCTGCCTGACAGTAAAGTGGTGGCAGCTCTCTGGGTCTTTGGGAGGAGCACCCATACTGGACTGCCCTCTAAGATGGTCTCTGTATGGCTGGCTCTCAATGGTTTCTAGGCTGTCACTTTCAGGGCTATGACAAAGAAGAAGTGGAATAGAGAAGTTAAACGATCACAAAACTCTCTACTCTTACTGAGATTTAGCAGTTGTTCTTCAATGGATGTTCCTTGGATTGTTGTACATCTTTGGTTAATTTTCAGAGTTTATGAAAAAGTTAATTTTGACAATTTTACTATTGTCCTTGTTCCTTTATAGAGAATAATTTTTAAAGGTCCTTACTCTGCTGTTCCAGAGGTCCTGTCTTAAAGGCAGCTATTCTTGCTATCATTTTTTATACTATGTAATAGCTTTGTTGAGGTATAATTCACATACCACAAGACCACCCATTTAAAGTATACAATTCAATGGTATTTAGCATATCACAGATATGTGCAACCATTATAACTATCAATTTTAGAACATTTTCATCACCTTATAAAGAAATCCCATACCTTTTAGATGGCAAATGCCTATTCCCCTATCTCCTCTAAGCAACCACTAATCTACTTTCTGTCTGTATAGATTTTCATCTTCTGGACATTTCATATAATGTAATCATATAATATGTGGGTTTTTATGACTAGCTTCCTTCACTTAGCATAAATGTTTTCTAAGTTCATTCATGTTGTAACATGTATGAATATTTCATTCGTTTAATGATCAAATAATATTGTGTTCTAGGAATAAACATTTTGTTTACCCACTAATCAGTTAATGGATTTGGATTGTACCACTTTTGGCTATGAGTAATGCTGCTATAAACATTTGTGGACAGGTTTTTGTGTGGACATATGTTTTCATTTATCTTGGGCACATAACAAGGAGCAGAATGGGTGGGTCTTACAGTAACTCTGTACTTAATACTTTGGGGAACTGCCACACTGCTTTCCAAAGTTTTCTGCAAGACTCTCTTCAACTGTCTCTTTTCTTGACTATACCCAGTTGTTAAGTTCTACTAATTATAAGCTGATTGCTCTGTCTTTTCAACAATATTCTAGAGTAGAGCATAAATTGCTTCACCGATGAATCCAATGAAATTTGGGCTTCTTTGAAGAAATAGTTCCAGAGATCAGTTTGGGATTTGTTCTGCCCTTGGGAGGGCTCTTCCCACCTGTTTCTTCCCCTAGTTCTCTCTGGCAAGATAACTGGCATCCAGTTTAACCTATATCGCCAGTCAAAGTATCAAACTCTTCTCAACTACCGTTTGCTACAAAATCTATTGATTTTGGTAATTCCCATAGACTTGAATTTCTCCATACTCTTTTGCAAATGAAGTCAGTTTCTTGGGGGATGGATTTGGTGCTCTCTGTTCTGTGCCCAGTTTCTCTCCCTGAGGACAACCTCATCTCTGATGGGGACAAAGGCACACATCTCTCTCAATGACATCCTCCCTTTAGGATCTGAGTGTTTAGTGGATGAAACAATAGCAGGGGGTATGTTTTGAGCTTGTCGCTCTCAGTCAGTCTGGAGCCCTTACACCATGACCTGAAGTGAGAACAATTAGAGCCCATCATTCTCGGTGAAGCTACACCCAGGTAGAGCCTTGGTCCCTGAGTATGGCTGGGGAGAAGACGGGAACTTTCAGCACTCAGCTGCACATGCCTGGGAGTCAGCCTTCCCAACAGGTAGCTGAGGGCAGGATGAGCAATGTTGACATCCTGCCCGTCCCGGGAAGACAGGCCTCCAACTGGGGGCTGCAGGCAGAGGGAGCCCTGTGTTCTCGGCTGGACCAATATTGAATGGAATGTTCATCATGTGGAGCTGGGAAGAGGTGGGAAAAATAGGCACCTTGGTTTAAATATCACAAACTCTAATGGTTCATATCCATTTCAGTGGATTTTCTTCATTGAATATTTCTTTATTTGCTGTATGGCCATTCCTAGAGACTTTAAGTATTTTAGGTTTTTTTCTAATAGTTTCTTAGGAGATTGGATCTGTAGAGCTCTTCATGCCATCAGGCTGGAGGTAGAAACACCTTAGTTTTTCATATTTCCCTTTGAATGTGCTCTCCTGTAGGGTGCCCAGTCAAAGGTGCTGTCATCCACCACATCACCCAGACAAGCATATGTGGTATAGGAGTCACTGGTTTTGCTCACCTAGTGTCTCAGGACTTGTCCTTTCTTAACACGTGTTAGGACTGACTTCCTGGGCCTCAGGTTGGCTGGGCTTTGCTAGGTAACTAGCTATGGTGGATTCATGGCATAGAGATGACTTGTTTCAATTCTGGCCAGAGCATTTGATGCTGACATGGCACACTCTACCACCACACCAAGCCCCTAGAGTTGTCTTTTTCTCTGCTACAGGGACAAGCAACTTTCCAGACAGTGTGAGTCCATGAGCCTGGCATCCTGGGGGAAGGACACCTGGGGCAGAGCCACAGCCGACCCTTGATGGACTTGCAGCCTAAAGCGAGCCTTGTGTCATGTGAAACCATTGAGATGTGGGGATCGTTACTGCAGCAAAGCCTCACATATCCTGACTGATACATTGAAGGAACCTGTGAGAGTGCCCCTCCACCAAGTAAGTAGAACCACATCTCTCTGGGATAACATAGTGAAGTTGCCCAGTGAAGTCAAATCTCATCACTTCTCTGAGTAACTAGAGAAGCCTCCTTGTTAATCTCCTGCCCTAAATCTTTCTCCCTTCAACTTAGTCTCCTCATCAACCATATTAGTAACTACCTTAAAGCCCCCAACATCGAACTTCCTTGTTACCACTGGGCCCCTACAGCCCTTTGCACATAACCCTGTTATGGTATGTACTGCTTTGTAAAAAAATTAATTTATTTCACAATGTTAATTTTCCAGGCATGGTGTTAGGGGCTGGAGTTACAGTGGTGAAAAGGAAGTCATGGTACTTTCTGCTCTGGAAATTGAGACCAGATTCAGGGATGCTTTGTTATTGGTTTCCTAATAATTATCATGGTGCTTATGACAGTATTTTAGGAGTTCATTTAAAGAAGTTTCCCTGTCCTGTTTCTGAACTGACCAAGAGGTTACAGGGTGTGTTAGATGGAAATGAGTCTCTCCCTTGCCACTGATAAAGCTGATGCTAGAGGATGGGGCTCACCCCTGCAGTCATGTGGAAACCCCTGTGGACCTCAGGACCAGACAGGGAGGACCATAGGGGTGACCCCCCAGGTTTCCCCCTAATTGGGTTATGGGGAACTGTTATCATAATCTCTGGTGGTGAAAACTCCCAGAGCAGACAGGCTCCTAAGAGAGAGCACAGCTGGGCCTAGGAGCTTGTCCCACTCCATCTCAAATGCCTTTGGGTGGGATGGGGGGAGTATCTGGGGGGAAATCCCTCCCCAGGGAGACTGGGCAAGTCTAACCCTTGCCTCTAAACAACCACATAACAGTGTAACCCCCTCATTGAGCACTTCTCTGTGCCGGCACAGCTGTCACCATCTTACCTGGGGCGGGGGTGAGGGGGTAGCGGACAAGGCTTAAAGAAGTGAACTCACTTGCCAGAACCTCCAGGAAGTGGAGAGTCAGGAAGTGAACCCAAGTATGAACCAAAGCCTGGACACTGCCAGCTTCACTTCCACCGCCTGGGCCAGCTCACTTGGTGCTGACCAGCTCTGACTGTCAAAAAGCGCTTTTTCCCTTTGAATTCAAAGCTGCTTCCTTGTAGGTTCTACTAACTGGTTCTTGTTTTGCCCTCTGGAACTACACAGAATTAGTTGAATCTCCTTAGTAAAAGCAAAATAAATTTAATAAACACTATTAAAGTGTATAAGCTCAGACACAGAATGCAAAATTTCTGTGCTTTGGTCTTTTTTTTTTTTTTCATAATTACTAGCACCATGGAAATTGCAGGTATTAGAGACTTAGTTGGAGATTAGGACAAATTATGTCACCAAGAGAGTTCAAATGAACCAGAACTACCACCCAATAAGGCAGGGCTAGGATTTGCATCAAATTAGGAGCTGTTCCAGCCCTTTTAACTCCACAGAGACTGTCAGTGACCTTATACAATTTATTTGGGAAACTCAAAAACAGGGAGATTTGTATTTCTTCAAAAAAAATAAATTATTCTCTAACATTATACTCAATGATGAATACTGAAATCTTTCCCTCTAAGATTAGCAAAAAGGAAAGAATATCTGGTTTCACCACTTTTATTTAACATAAAACTGATAGTCCTAATCAGAACACTCAAGCAAGAAAAAGAAATAAAAGGCTCTCAAATTAGAAAGGAAGAAATATAGTTCTTTATATTTACAGATGATATGATTTTATATGTACAAAATCCTAAAGATCATGCCCACAACTGTTAAAACCAATAAACACATTCAGCAAAATTGCAAGATGCAAAAATCATATTTTGCACACCAGCAATGAACAAGCAAGAAAAAGAAATTAAGAAAACAATTAATATGCAATAACATAAAAAAAGAATAAAATGCTTAGGAATTGGTTTAACCAAGTAGGTGAAAGAGAATGACATGCACACTGAAAACTATAAAATATTGCTGAAATAAAATAAGGGAGACACAAATAAATGAAAAGTAAAGGTATCCCATGTTCATGGATTGGAGGACTTAATATTATTAAGACTTTAATGCTACCCAACTCAACCTATAGGTTTAATGCAATTCCTACTCAAATACTACTAATATATATATTTTTAGATACAGAAAAATTTATCCTAAAATTCACATGGAATCTGAAGGAACTCCAAATAGCCAAGGCAATCTTACAAAAGGAAAACAAAGTTGAGGGTCTCACACTTATTGATTTCAAAACTACAATAATTCTTATATAAAGACAGACATATAGGCCCATAGAATAAAATAGAGAGCCCAGAAATAGGCCCTTACATAGCTGGCGAAATGATTTTGACAGTGGTGCTAAAACCGTTCAATGAGGAAAGGACAGCCTTTCAACAAATGGCACTGGGAAAACTGGATATCCATATGCAAAAGAATTAAGTTGGACCTACACCATATATAAAAATTTACTCAAAATGGACCAAATACCTAAATGTTGAGAGCTAAACTGTAAAACGCTTAGAAGAAAACATAGATGAAAATCTTCATGATTATGATATGATTTTTGGTCTTCAGGATATATACCTAATAAAGGAATTAAAGGATCGAATGGCAGATCTATTTTTAGATCTCTAAGTATTCTCCAAATATCTTTCCAAAAGGAACGTATTAGTTTTCATTCCCACCAACAATGTAGAAGTGTTCCCTTTTCTCCACATCCACGCCAATATCTCTGGTTTTGGGATTTTGTTATGTGGGCTAATCTTACTGGAGTTAGATGATATCTCTTTTGTGTTTACATGGATGGAGCTGGAACATATTCTTCTTAGCAAAGTATCTCAAGAATGGAAGAAAAAGTATCCAATGTACTCAGCCCTAATATAGAGCTAATTTATAGCTTTCATATGAAGGGTAAAACCCAATTATAGCACAAGAATACAGGGAAAAAGGAAAGGGAGGGGAGAGGAGGGGGGAGGATGGGTGGAGAGAGGGCAATTGGTGGGATCACACCTACGGTGCATCTTAGTAGGGTACTGGTGAAACTTATTAAATGTAGAGTATCAATGTCTTTATATAGTGATTTTAAAAATGCTATGAGGGCTATCTCTCACAGTACGATCAAAATGTTTCTGATTGTATATGAAGCACATTCTGCCCTATGATTGCACCAATGTACACAATTATGATTTAATAAAATTATTAAAAAAAAATAAAAATAAAAATAAAAAATAGAAAAACTGGCTGTGCACTGTGGCAGGAGCCGATAGTCCCAGCTACTGGGAAGGCTGAGGCAAGAGGATTACTCAATCCCAAGAGTTTGAGGTTGCTGTGAGCTATGATGTCACTGCACTGTACCCAGGGCAAGAGAGTGAGACTCTGTCTCAAAGAAAAAAAAAAAAAACAGGCAATGTCTACAGTTTTGTTAATGTAAATTCTTAGTTTTTACAAGTGTACCATGATTATGTAAGATGAGATATTACTAGGGGAAGACAAGTGAATGGTATATAGGTTATTTTCTGGACTTTCTTTTCAACTTTTTCTTAACTCTAAAATCATTTGTAATAAAGTGTGTGTATGTGCATCTTTCCCTTTAAAACAGTCTTGCAAAAAGTAAATCTAATCCTAATCAAACCTCTAAATCTGGGTGGGGGGTGGGTGTATGGCACACCTCTCGCGAGCAGGACACAATTGTAAGAGGGACTTTAACAAATGCAATCAGTGTAATCTAATTCTTTGTACCCTCAAAGAATCCCAAACAATAAAAAAAAAGTTTATTAAAAGTATATTATAACATTGTGTAATCTTTGTTTTCCAAGCCCTTCCTGAATGGGTAAAGATAACTAAGGTTTTGCCTCTTAATTGTTTGTTTGTTTTAATTTCTGCCCCTCCACCACGGTAATTACTGATGCCTCAGAACCACATCTGGCCCAACTTCCCTAAGACTGTTCTTCCTCCTGTACCCCCAGCTTCACAAATGGCACCACAATCCACACAGCTGCCCAAGTCAGAAACCCGAGAGTCCCACTAGACCTCCCCCTCGCCTTTAAAATGAATCAGTTATGAGTCAGGCCAATTTGGCCTTCTGATTACATTTTTAATCTTTTCCTTCTTTCCATTCATACTAAACTTGAAACTTGTCCCTGTTTCAGGATTTTTTTAATTTTGCTGGAACAGTACAAATAGCTTCCTGATTGTCTCCTTCTTTGTTTTAACTCTTCTGCCCCCACAAACCAATGGTACACGTGGTCATCAGGATGTTTTGTCTAAAGTACACACCCATTTATAACACCACCCTACCTGCCACTCCCCACTGGTACCAAGAGCCAGTCTCCCAACCCAAGGGCCACCTGTCTCACTATGCTTCTTCAATCACCTTGAACTTAACACTCTGAAAAATTCATATCCCAGCTCCCATGCTGCACTATTTCACACCTCTGCAGCTTTGCTAATACTGTGTTCCCTGCCAGAAACACTCTTAGCAACCCTATTACCTCGCCAGCTCCTAATGCCTTTTAAAACTCATTTCAGTTGTTCTCTCTTCCATCTCCTCCTGACCTAACCGCCAAACTGGGTTACATGCTTCTCCTTTGTGTCCGGTAACTCTGGGAATATCTGTTCCTTACCATACTTACTGCACAACATAAAAATTATTCACAGAAACTTTTCTTAAACCAGACTATCAGTTTCTCTTGAGGAAAAGGGTCTTGCTCCTTCACCCTGTACCTTAAATACAAAGGACAGCACCTAAAGATAGTTTATGTCCATGGACCACAGAAACCAGAGCATCTAACATGTTCTGGGAAGCCTTTAGGTTCCTCTCCTCCACTGTCAGCGTAGTTTCTGCCTCCAGGCAATCCTATTCCAGAGCTGCCTCCTTCCCTGCTGAGGTGGATAATAGTAGGATAATGGCAGTGGCCACTGCAGCTGAGTGTTGCTTTTGTTCAGATAGATAAAGACTTCCTTCCCTCTTGATGCTACATCTTTTCCAAGGATCCCTACTGACCGGCTTCATTTCTGCTTCTTGTAGTCACCCATATGTAAAAAAAATTATTCTGTTGCACTCAATCTCAGCTCCCTACAGTCCAAACATGGGAAGAGTTCCCTGAAGATCGACGTGGAGGACAATGTAAGTGGCATGCTCTAGTGCTGACAGAAAACCCTTCTAACTTCTGATCTACCCCAATCCCCCAGTGAGCCCAACAGGCTCACTTCTCTTTCCAGATGTGTGGTCATCCTGCACATATGGAGTAGTATTGACATGGTAGCACTCAGATTTATCATCTTAGTTTATGCTGACATTTATACACCTTGTATAAAGTCTGAAACCTCACTCTTCTGGGTCCCTTAATACCAGTACCTTAAAATGTTAAATGTATGGTGGCTCACACCTGTAATCCTAGCACTCTGGGAGGCAGAGGCTTCAAGACCAGCCTGAGCAACAGTGAGACACTGTCTCTACTAAAAATAGAAAAACTAGCCAGCTATGTGTCGGGCACCTGTAGTCCCAGCTACTCAGGAGGATGAGGCGAGAGGATCTCTTGAGCCCAAGAGTTTGAGGTTGCTGTGAGCTGTGACACCTGGCACTCTAGCTTGGCCAACAGAGTGAAACTCTGTCTCAAAAACAAATAGAAAAAGTCAACTATTGTTTTTCTCTCAGAGTTCCACTAATTTTCATGCAATGAGGCTCATCTAGACCTCTACCTTTGCCATCTTGTTCTTCCTTTCCAGGGATTCCCTGCTTCCCAAGTCTTCACAGTTTTCTTAGAAATGGCCTCTACAGCATCTTTGAATAAAGCAGCCAACTGGGCATAGTGGTACACATCTGTAGTCCCAGCTACTTGGGAGGCTGAGGTAGGAGGATGGCTTGAGCCCAGGTATATTTGAGGCTGTAGTGAGCTACAATGACACCACTGTACTCCAGCTTGGGTGGCAGAGACCCTCAAAAACAAACAAACAAACAACAACAAGAAGCACCTGGCCCTTTTAAGGGGGACCAGAGCCTTCCCTGAGCTATGATGCCTTTGAAGCATTACTCCCAGCTCTGCCTCTATATTCTTGATGGATAGCAGTGGGGTATACATGCCTGATGCTTTTAGACCTATTGCGAAGACTCTGGACTTTCCCCACTCACAGGTCACGTGTGTGTCTGAACACCTTATGCTCCACAGAAAAGTGCTCTTGTTCAAATAAAATTTCTGATTTCCTTAATGAGGATACTCTTAAAATTAATTAAATAATCCCCACGATTTCTTCAACATGCTCTTCATGATCAAATAATCAATATAACAGTGCTATATAAGATTTGGGTTTTGGTTTCCCAGTTCAGCCTCAAATGTCATACCCATTCTTGAGATACTTTGCTAAGAAGAATATGTTCCAGCTCCATCCATGTAAACATGAAAGAGGTAAAGTCTCCAACTTTCTTTAAGGCTGCATAATATTCCATGGTGTACATATAGCACAATTTATTAATCCATTTGTGGATCAATGGGCCCTTTGGCTTCTTCCATGATTTAGCAATTATGAATTGGGCTGCAATAAACATTCTAGTACAGATATCTTTGTTATAATGTGATTTTTGGTCTTCTGGGTATATACCAAGTAAAGGAATAATAGGATCAAATGGCAGGTCCATTTTTAGATCTTTGAGTATTCTCCAAACGTCTTTCCAAAAGGAACCTATTAGTTTGCATTCCCACCAGCAATGTAGAAGTGTTCCCTTTATTCCACATATGAAGGCTATAACCCAATTATAGCACAAGACTATGGGGAAAGGGGCAAGGGAGGGGAGGGGTGGGGGAGGGTGGGTGGAGAGAGGGTAAATAGTGGGATCACACTTATGGTGCATCTTAGAAGGGTCCAGGTGAAACCTGGAATACAAATGTTTTCATACAATAAACAAGAAAATCCCATGAATGTTATGTTGAACAGTTGGATGAAAATATTTCAGATTGTATATGAAGCCAGCACATTGTACCCCATGATTACACTAATGTACACAGCTAAGATTTAATTGAAAAAAAAAATGTCATACCCTTTGGAGACTGTTCTTTTCTTACACATTTATCCGAACCTCTTTCTCCTGGAGATAAGGCATATGGAATTTATAAGAAATCTTCTGTTTCCTTCTTCAAAGCAAACCATAATGAAGTTCATTAGCTGATAGTGATTCATAGTTAGGTTAATTAGAAGCTAAATTAGAAGCTTAGAGTGTTTTGTTATCTATTAATGTGTAATAAACAACCCCAACACTTAGTGGTTTAATACAACAATGTTTTATCTCATAATTTTGTGAGTCAGGAATTCATGCAGGGCTTAGCTGGGTAATTCTTTTGTTCTTTGTGGCATAAATTATGTATGCATAGGAGTCCTCCAGACAGGAAGGCTGGAAATGGAAGGCAGTTTCATTCACACGTCTGGCTCTTTGTGTGTGTGGTGGGGAGCTGGGAAGCCAATCACCTACACATGGCCATTCCAGGGTGGTGGTCTCAGGGAAGCTGTACTTCTTATGTACTTCCACACAGCAAGTGTACCCAAAGACAGGAAGGGGACACTTCCATTCTCCTTGGTGTCACTTCCACCATAGTCAATTGGTCTAGCAGTCAGAACTTACCTAGTAGAAGGGAGATGCCATAGACCTTGCCTCTCAATGGGAAGAGCAGAAAAGAATTTGCAGCCAATTTTTAATATACCTCCCAGGCTATCTCCTTAGATTTTGGCAAAGAAATTAAGACAATTGTTCATTCCTTCAGCAAAGACTCATGAGGTGTCCACTACAAAGTATGGGATACCATGCTGGGTTCTACAGTAAGCCTGCAAACGAGTGCACCACAGACATGAGTCCACACATGCAGTGGTTATTTTACAATATTTGAATTAATCTCCAAGATGTGAAAATCAGTAGTTTTGCACAAAATCTGAGTTTTCAGCTCAGTTTTTTAGAAAAGAATTAATCTTGTCAGCACCTATGTCAAATTGCCTGAGGGTGGCACCCAGCTTGAAATGCACAGCTGTAGTGCCTGGAGGGAGGGCCCAGGCTGGGCTCATCACTCACCCCTAATATGATTTGTCTGCTGCCTTTGGGCATGTGAATTTTTAACTCCTGCTCTAGAGATGCAGACATGGATAAAATCTCGTTCCTGTCTTTAGCTATTAACAAAGCCACAGTTTTTGGAATGCTGGCTTAACTGGCTGCAATGGTCACATTAATTTCTAGGGCCTTTTATATTTCCTTACACACTTCCCTAGAGAAGAGGGAAGCACATGTGAGGCATCCATATCTGAAATGGTACACGAGATTATAAGAGCTGTTCAATGACATGAATATGAACTTTGTTTTAGTAGTTTTGCTTTGACTTCTTTGACTTCAATATACATTAGAAAAAATGTTACCAGCATATCAAACCACTGATTTGCAATTTAAAAATATTACAGAATATTTTTTGCATATATACAAAATGTCTATCACACATAAGATGTAATAAACATACACATACCCACCAAGCAGCATAGAATAGAACATATGAATGACTAATTAGGCCCTTTGTCTCTTCCTGATCACATCTGTCCCCTCATCCCTACTACCTTCAGAAGCAACCGAATATTAGATTTTGTAATGTTATTCCATTGTTTTCTTTTATGAATTTATTACATATATATGCATCTTGAGACAACATGCTTATAGTTTTACATGTTTCAGGATTTATTTAAATGGAAATATTCCATATATATCTGTGACTTACTTTTATTTCCCCCTTCCTGGTCAGTTTGAAGCCTGTAGATAGCATTCATTCATTTTTACTGCTCTCAAGTAGTCCCATTAAATGATATGCTTAATAAGGGAATATTTGGGTATTACAGATGTTCATTTTGAAGCATCTCAGTACCATGTTGCTAATTTACTTTGTGAAGTGGCTTAGGCCACACCAGCAGTGCATGAAAGCCTCTCCCGTGTCCTACAGCTTGCTCGACACTAGGTATTTTACTAGGCATTTTACTGTAGTTCTTTCTTGGGAGTAAAAAGTGATACATGTACTTCACTGTAGCTATAACTTGTATTTCTCTGATTACCATTGACGATGAGTATTTTTCTATTTCTTCGTGAAATATCTAATCATACCTTTTATATCGATATATTTTTTCTTTTTCTTATTGACTTATAGGAATTTTTTATGAATTCTTGACACCAATCCTTTGTCTAAGAGATGTGTTATGTTTTCTCATTTGCAAGTTTTGTTTCATTTCACTTCATTACTAACACGGTTTTCTAGAAGTTTTTAATTTTGGAACAGTCAGATTTATCAAATTTTTCGTGTATGTTTTATAATTTTTGTCCAGTTTAATTGTCTCCTTACTCTTAATCTATGCATATACACATATCAGACACAATTTCCTTCTGTCAAGGCTCAGAATATGATATCCCAGAGGATGGAACTTCGGCAGGTTGAATACTTTGAATTAAAGGAAAAGGCCTCAGAAACAAGTTCTTTCTGACCTTCCTCCATCCTCCTGTGTCCCACCCCTCATTCTCTCCCAAAGTGAGTCAGAGAAACAAGAATTCCTCTTCCCCAATACTGGTCATAGAAACTAGGATTCCTGTTGACTAACAGAAGCCAAAAACCTAGAAACTTTACTTTCTTCCTCCTCTCTCAGAAACCCTCATTCCAGAGGAGCCCAACCCCATCCCCAAAAGGACAGAGTGTTACACAGAGAGACAGGCCTTGCAGGTCCCCAGCCTCAGTTTACTACCATTAGATCATAACTTTTGTTCACATTTTTACATGGCTGTCCATTTATCATGGAACTGAAGCATAAAAATAGAGTTTTTCCCTAGGTCTCTGGCTTTTTGTTTCTGAAGGCTCCTGTTCACACAAAACTCTGGTCGAATAAATTGTTATGCTTTTCTCCTGTTAACCTGTCATTTGTTATAGCAGTATCCGTCATCACCTTTATGATGGCTGAAGAACGGTATCCCACCTTTTCCACCCCACTTCTCCAAATATTAATATTGAAAGTATTGCATCTTACACTTAACTCTTTAGTCATCTTATAATTTATTTTTGTATATGCTGCAATGTAGGCATCTAATTTCCTTTTTTCAATATGGATGATCAACTTTCCCATCACCATGGTGCATTTCTCCCCAAACGGGCAGGCTCTATCTTATACCAAGTTTTGTGCATGCTGGGATTGGTTTCCCAGCTCTTTAATCAAGCCTAGTGGTTTATTTTTCTCTTTGTACAGCTGGTACCCTGTCTTAATTTGCATGGCTTTAAAAATATCACACAGGGTAGGTTTCCCCACCCTGTTCTTTTCAAGAGTGTTTTGGCTGTTCTTGGTTATTTGCTCTTCGATGTGAATGGCATCTTGCCTTTGTTATTATTGATTACATTTTCTGAATGCTTATTGCTGGCATTCAATTTTTAAAACACTGAGCTTAAATCTGGCAACCATGCTAGACTCTTTTTTTGATTCTAATAATTTGTCTTCAGATTCTCTGAGGATTATTTTTTAAGACAAAGACGTCAACTAATGACAGTTTTGTTTCATAAGTATCCTCATCTTGATTCTGATTTTAAGGAAGAATCTTCTAATGTTTCATCATCAAGTATGATATTTGCTAAAGGCTTTTAGTGGCTACCTTTTATGAGATAAAATAATTGTCCTTGTATTTTTAGTTTGCTAAGAGTTTCTTTTTATGTATGGTTTTAAAATTTCATAGAATGAATTTTATTTATTTAATAAGTTAATCATACAGCTTTAATATTAAGGTAGATTTTCTTTCTTTGGAATAATTCTGTATCATCATAAATTATGCTATTTGTAACACTATCCTTTTATACATCATTTGCTAAAGTACTCTGTCAAAAATTTCTGCATCAGCATTCATGAGTTAGATTGGATATTTTTTTTGTTGTTTTTTTTTTTTTTTTTTGGAGACAGAGCCTCAAGCTGTCACCCTGGATAGAGTACTGTGGCATCACAGCTCACAGCAACCTCCAATTCCTGGGCTCAAGCAAGTCTCTTGCCTCCGCCTTCCAAGTAGCTGGGACTACAGGCACCCGCCACAATGCCTGGCTGGATAGTAACTTTTCTATATAATCATTGCTGGTTTGAGAATGACAAAATTACCACTAAGTCGAACAACATGAGTTGGACTTAGCGTTGCTATTTTTCAGCTGTGTCATCTTGGCCAAGGTACCCCTGATTCTCAGTTTTCCTACATAAAGATGAAGGGCTTTTTTCTTTTCTTTTGCTTCTCTTCTTCCTTTTTTTTCTTTGATGAGAAATATGTACTTGGAGAAGTTATTGTGATCATATGCATAAAACACTGGCAGAGAGGAGTAAGCCTATAATAAATGTTATTTAGTCCTCTTACCACTGCTACTCTATGAATTTGACCAGAGAAAAATAAACTTATTTCTAATTTTTAACTTATCCTGTATCACTGATTTCAAATTGATGTACTTCTGAAAAATCTTCCCCTTATGGAAGGAAAAGAACACATGTGTAGTTCTAAGAATATATGGGTGAGAAAGTTGACCTCTTTGGATTAACACTTGAACTTTATATGTTGGGTCTTTGCTTTGTCTCTAAGGCAGATCTCTTAGCAATTGACATAAATATATCTTGCTCAAGATTAGACACATCCAGGGGGCCCAAAAGCTGAGCAGACAAACTCTGTAGCCGGACTTGGAGATAGCCTAGCTGAGAGTGTTACTAAGAATTGTGTGACAGGTCTTGTGTCTCACCAAATCCTTCTTTCATGAGCTGTCGGGATGCATTTGGGACTACACACTGGCAGTGGCATTCAGGAAGCCATAATGGAAACAGTCTCCATAAACTAAAATAAAAATACCCTCTACTGTCATTTTTCAAGTTCACTTAATGGTGCTATTGAAAATAGATAAATGCTTTCAACCCCTCTCACTGTCAGCACTAAGCTTCTGATGCACAGTATTTTTTTTCTCTGTATCTGGGGATGCAGTGATGAACAACACAGACACTATTCTTCCTTATATGAGTTTATATTTTGGTGGGAAAAGACAGGCAATACAGAAGTAAACAAAGGGGAAAAACAAATTGAGAGTGAAGTGTAATAAAGGATATTATAATACATGGTTATTATTCTACACAACACATATGCTAAAGGCTCCAAATAAGCTTTCCAAAGCTATTGGCCTTCAAAAAATTGCATTTTTCAATGTAAGAGGACTCTCCCTTTTTGTTTTTCTGTGCCATCCTCTCCCTTTTCTTTCATCTCACATTTACAGAAGCACTAGGTTAAAGTGCTTTTGCAATGCATCATCCCATTTAATTCTCACAATAGTTTAGTACCATGAATGTTATCATTTTGTAGATGAGAAATCTGAGGCAGAGAATGGTTTAGCAACTTGCCCAAGATCATTCAGCAAGTATTAAAGCCAGGATATGAACGTATGTTCTTTGATTCCAAAGCCCCTCCCAAACCTTCATGCTAATCTGTCACCCTTTTCCCTGGAAGATTAGTCCTTCCAACAAAAGAATGCCAAAACAGATGTCTCCATCTCCCCAGAAAATAAAAGATTATATTATAGCCAATGGATATGAACTAGAAAAGGTAAAGAACAGCCAAAAGAGGCTGGAAAATCCCTGGGGATTTTTAAGAACTTTCTCTTCTAGAGATTTTAAAACATGAGTTGGCTAACTATTGCCTGTGGGTAAAATCCAGCCACACTACCTATTTTTGTAAATAAAGTTTGTTTGGAATACAGTCATGATAATTTATTTGCCTATTATGTATGACTATTGCTGCACAACAAAGAGTAGGGTTGGGTAGTTGAGACATAGGCCACATGGCCCACAAAGCTTAAAATGTTTACTATCTGATACTGTGTGGAAAACATTTGTTGACCTTTGATCTAGAGTAAGAGGATAAATTTTGCCTGGGTTGGCTTGAATATGGTTCTCTCTGAAGTCAAGAAATGGTCTAATTGAAACTATAATGTTCTTTTCAGCTCTAGGAGCAAAGATGTATGTTTCTATGGGAGGTCAAAACAGGCCCATTCTTGATGGACAGGGCCTCCTACACACTTCTTTGAGCTGTCTCCAGGCTCAGATTTGGCTATATTTGTACAAGGCCTGAAATGTATTTAAAACATGTGTAGCTGACAGAAGTTGTCTAAATTGCACTGCAGACTACAAGTAAGTATAGCTTAACTGTGGCAGGAGCTGCAGGTGAGAATAAGTTCCACCTCCAAGGGAATTTAAAGTGGTACTTGCATTTATGGGAACCAATTGCCATCTGGATTGGGCATGGAGAGATAACAGATATCTGTTGTCACATCATAGCAGTGATCAATATTACTGCTGTGATATCTATTATTACTAACAATGATATATATTTTAATTTTACTTTGGATAAAATAAAAATTGGTTGCTAGAAGAACTAAGTGTTAATTGATAAAGAGTTCTTATTGATCTCAGAGAAGCAGAACTGAACCAATTATGCATTCCTTTAGAAAAACATATACACACACACACACATCCTGGGAAACATATGTACTAACTGCAAAGCATTTTCCATCTCTAAGCACTTTGTATTTTCCCACCTCAGTTCAATGTAAATGTAAAATGACCTTTCATTTTGCTTTTTCACAACCCCTGAGAAACTGAACTGTGAGCTTGCTTCTCTCAAGCTGCGTTACTGTAACAAGTGCCTTTACTCTCTGTGGCTCATTTTCTTCGGTGAAGCCTGGCTACCCAAGTGGATAGACAGCTCTTTTCCTGGTCAACTGGGAGCCAGAATGCTGTGCAAGGGCCTAAGCCAGTCCCCTGCTCCCTGAACAAAGACTCCAAAGGGCTTAGCTAGCCCCGCCCCCAAAACTCCTGCCCCAAGACCCCCAGCCCGCCAGAACCCTCATGCCAGTAGAGAGATTTTTCCACCCCCTCCTGCTCAAACGCACTCAGAGCAGACCCCACCTTTGGCTCTGGCCCGGAGGTTTCTTTCTCTTTCATTAAATGTGGCCTGAACCTCTCCATTCTCCAGCCTAGTCTCTGGCTACTCGCCACTGACCTTCCACCTGTGAGCCCTCAAAGTCCTCCAGGCTACCCCAGCTACCTCCTTCCTCTTGGTTTCAAAACCACTGCTCGACATGGTGAACAGACATGCACTTGGGAGACAGCCAACTTGGACCCAACCTTGAAAAGCACGTTTTTATTTAGCAGTCCGAGCTCACACGGCTCTCTGAGGTGGCAGACGCTTATGCTGCGGCACATACGGTTCCCTCTGCCTTGTGCACCATGCTCCTTGTCTTCTATTCATCGATACAGATAGAGATCAGAAAATTAAAATCTCAGAATGAAAAGACAAGTCACAGACTGGGAGGAAATACTTGCAAAAGACAATTCTGAGAATGGACTGTTTTCCAAAATGCACAAAGACCTCGTAAAACCTAGTGATAAGAAAACAAATGATTTGGTTTAAAAATGAGACAAAGACCTGAGCAGATACCTCATCGAAGAAGATACCCAGATGGCAAATAAGCATATGAAAAGCACACCACATCATCAGGGAAATGCAGATTAAAACAAGGAAATACCACTACACGCCTTAGTATTAAATGGCCAAAATCCAGAACTAAAGTATTAAATCGCAAAACTCACAATGTGGATGAATCGCTCGTTGCTGGTGGAAATGCAAAATGCCATGGCTACTTTGGAAGACAATTTATCAGTTTCTAACAAAACCCCACATACTGTTACCATGCAGTCTAGCAATCACACTAGTTGGTATGTACTCAAAGGAGATGGAAAGTTATGTTCACACAAATACCTATACACAGATGTTCATACAGCTTTGTTCATAATTGCCAAAACTTGGAAAGAACCAAGATGATCTTCAGTAGGTGAATGGATAAATAAACAGTGGTACATCATAATGTAATATTATTTAACCTGAAAAAAAAAAGCAAGCAAGTCAGCAAGAAGCCAATATGACAACATTATACATTGTATGGTTCTAACTACTATATGACACTCTGGAAAGGCAAAACTAGAGAGAAAGCAATAGATGAGTGGTGGCCAGGAGTTAGGAGGAGGGAGGGATTAATAGAGCACAGAGGACTTTCAGGCCAGTGAAACTGCCTGTACAATACTATAATGAGGACTCCATGTCACTGCATATTTGTCCAAATCCAATGATTGTACACCACCAGGAGTGAACCCTAACATGAACTGTGGACTCTGGTGATAACGAGGGTCAGTGGGCTTTTATCAATTGTTTAACAAATGTGCCAGTCTGGTGGGGGATGTCAATAGTGGGAGAGACTGTGCACCTGTTGGGTCAGCGAGCACATGGGAACTCCCTCTGCCTTCCTCTCAATTTTGCAGTGAGACTAAAACTTACTTTTTTAAAAAAACATCTTTAAAAAATTAAAACTTCTAGGAAATGTTCCTGATTTACCTTTTTGGCCTCAAAAAAGAAGACTATTTTCCCAAGTCACCCTAGGCATTTTGTACTATTAAATGGGGGGGCTCCCTTTGTGGACTCTGGTTGTCTTGAGGTCAAGAACTGTGCCCTAGCACCTGTGAGCACCCCCACATTACAAGACTCCCTGCTTAAAGCCTGTCTGCAGCTTTTCATCTCACTGAGGCTCAGATCCAAAGTTCCCCTCATGGCTCCAAGGTCCTGCACAAGCCAGCCTCCGCCAGCTTTTCCAGCAAGCAGTTCCTCCATTTCTTTTAGGTTCTTAGGCACAAGTTCCATCCTTTCATTTTCCTTTTACCTACAGTTCCCTCTGCTGGAGTGGTTCTCTACAGACAAGTCCCACCAGCCCTCTAATTAACCCTTTTCATATCTTATGTCATTTGTTCATTTAACAAGTGTTTATTAAGCACTGTTTTAGGCACCGGGAGAAAATGAAAGACAAAAGTCCCTGTCCACTCACAGTCTACATTCTGTGTGGGAGTGAGAAGGACATCGGCAAGCAAATAAAACAGTAAATACACAGCTATGTGGGGTGGTAGTAAATGCTAAAGAGAATCTTAGAACAAGATGAGATGGGTATTGTTGGGTGAGGGGTCATTACACATGCAGAATGTGAAGGGTCCATGGGTGAGCAGAGACTGCAGGAACAGTGCAAACAAGCTAAGCATGTGTGGTGGAAGAAGCCAGGGGGAAAAGGCCCTTAGCATGCGTGGTCTCTACAGGGTCAAGTAAAAGCAGAGAGACCAGTGAGAGAGGGGAGAGTGATGGGCGATGGAGACGAAGATGGCAGAGGTTCAGGTCTTATAGGGCCTGACCAGCCTCTGGGAGGAGTTTTGCTTTTATTCTGAGTGAGATGAATGTTTTAAGCAAAATGATCCAACTTACCTCTGGAGGAGCCACTTGGGCTGATGTGTTGGGATTAGGCTGCAGAAGAACAAGTGCAGATGGAGTAAGTTAGGAGGTTGTTTTTCCAGTAATCTAGGTGAGAAATGATGTTAATTGGACCGGAATGGTAGAAGTTATAAAACAGTTGGAAAATGCATGGTTCTGGATATATTTTAAAGATATGATCCACAGGACTTACAGATGTATCAGAAACATAATATTAGAGAAATAACAGACTAAAGGATGATTCTAATTTTTTTTTTTAACATAGAATCTCCTTCTGTTGCCCAGGTTAGAGTGCAGTGGCATCATCCTCACTCACAGCAACCTCAAACTCTCAGGTTCACGCAATCCTCCCACCTCAGCCTCCCAAGTAGTTGGAATTACAGGTGCCTGCCACAATGCCTTAATAATATTTCTGTTTTTATTAGAGACAGAGATTATGCTCTTGCTCAGACTAGTCTCCAACTCCTGAGCTCAAGGGATCCTCCCACCTCAGCCTCCCACAGTGCTAGGATTACAGGTGTGAGCAACTGTGTCAGGCCTGATTAGATGTTTTGAAATAAACCACTGGAAGAAGGCATCGGCATTTACTAAGATCAGAGGAGGAGGAGGTTTGGGATAATGGTGGCAAATGAGGAGTCTGGATTTGGACATGTTAAATTACAGATAACTGCAGACAGCCAAGTAGAGATTCAAGTATACAGCTTGATATACAAATTAGGAGTTCAAGGCAGAAGGCTGAGGTAGTGGCTGGGATACTTCAATCTTTAGAAGCTAAAGATAGTAGGATGGATCAGCTGAGGAGGAGGAAAAGGAAAAGCCTGCTCTGTAGGAGGAGAACCAAAAGAGAGAGAGGTGTCACAGGGGCGAAGATAAGAAAGCATTTCAAGAGGGTGGGGCAAATCAACTGTGTCAAAGTTGGTAACAAGTAGGACAGAGATTGAGAATTGACCATTGGTCTTAGCAAAACAGGCAATGTTAGTAGTAACCATATCAGCATTATTTCCTCAGAGAGTCAACCTACACAATTACCTTCTTCCTGTCATCTGTAGCTGTGCTGCATTGTTGCTTTGGGACACCACAATTTGTAACTGTATGCTGTTTGTCTTTCTTCCTCTCTGCCCTGACTCTATTGCTTATAAACCCCAAGAAGTCTCTTTCTCCTCATTCAATACCAAACTCTTCTGGACACAGACTGGGTTTACATACCAAAAATTATTAAAATAATAAATAAATGAACAGCTACATGGTAAATCTTTTGTCCAGCCATGCCCATTTTACCTTTATGTAAAGCCTAATGATCTGTCTCTGCTCTGCCATTAACTAACTTGCTCCTTGAATGTGGGAAAACTCACTTTTCCCCTCTGGATTTCCATTCTTTTAACTATTAGCAAACCCTATGGGTTAATGGCCACTGTCAGATCTGTCATCCCATGATTCTTTACCAGGTCTAAGTCAGGCCTTCTAATTTCCCAGCCATTGTATAATTTTAGTCTTTAGCTCCCTAAAATGCCTTCCACTGGCCTGAGGCTGCCTTGAATTCTATCACTAAGTTTTAACTCCTCTGAATTCAGTTTAATCCCTACCAGACACACAAATGAGGAAGCAGCTATTATCAGTCATTTGTGCCAGAGCATTAGTACATTTGTCTGGTCCTTTCCTGGTGATAGTTTTAGATTAAGGACCTGCTGAGAAAGCATGACAACAGAGTATACTCAATATCCTGTCTAGGGAGGAAAGGTACAAAAAGGAAACTCTTAGGGATAAAAATAAACTGCTGAAAAGTCTATGTGGGACAGGTCTTACTTGATGAAACTGAGAGGAAAGGCTCAATGAAGGCTAACTTGACGTCCTTAAACAACTCCAGATCCAAACCGGATGTCACGTGATGCCAAATGAGTCCTTTCTTCAACCTCTGTTTTAATGTCAACTACAAAAAATGGTGAAGTTGGGCTTGATAATTTAAAAATGCCCTTCTGCCTTTCAAGCCAAGGCTTTTGTGACTAAGGAAGGCCTTTTCTAACTAGGTAGGAAAGGGGAAGGAGATGGTTTATCTTAGTCTAATAATGAGAGATAAAGCAAAGAGTCACTCATTTACAAATATGTGGTTGGTCACTTTAAGCCCCAAAAGTGCTATTGAAGTATCTTTGAGAAACAAAAATAATAATATTAATGTCTTAAATTTACTCGAATTATAACAAAAAATTAAAAAGGCTCTTGGCTGCCTCCAGACCAGACAAGTGTGGCTGTATACCCTTTGTATGTCAAAGGTCATAGGATTTCTTCTGAGCATTGCTTCAGGCTGAGACTGCATACACACAATTAGGGTTAGTTCAGTCCCAGTGGTACCCTGCTAGGATCAACAACAAAGACTGGGCTATGGGCATTTTTCTCCCTGTAGTGGACTGGTGTGTACTGGACCATGTTTACAGGTAAAGTGAAATATTTATGTAGCCAGAGGGTAGAGGAAAATCACTGTCCTCACCTCAAATGTGTACTCAGTGCAAGTTGAGCATAAATAAACAAATAAATTGGCAAGCAAATATTATTCATGACCGTGAAGGAGAGTAAAGTCAACTAGACCATCAACAGAATCCAGTGTCTAACTGTAGCCTCATGTGGCACAGCCTTGAGGACAGCAGAAATTATGTTTTTGGACAACCAGGATGAGATAAGAAACTTGATAATGACCATCTGCTGCTGATGTCAGATCTACCTTAAGGAAGGGAACAGGACCCTGGCAATGGGCATAGCACACATGGATGCATTCTGTGTGGTGTGACACGGTGTGTGTGTGTGTATGCTCGTGCACACGTGTGCACACATGTTTAAACGACTGTGAGTGGTACACTTAATACTTAGTACTTTTCTGTCCAGGAAAACTATATCCCCTCCAGAGCTCTGAATTATTAAAATCGTGAAGGTTCTCACATGTATTACAAGCCTTGTATCACAATTTCCACACACTATTGGGTGCCATATTCAGTGTCTAAGGTTACAGGCATTCCTGAACACTCCCACTGCCAAGCTAGGAGATCATCTGTTATTTCTGTAGCCAAAGGGGCTGCCAAAGTCTGGGGAGCATGATTGTGAGAGGAGCTGGAGGGCAGGGAGCTGGCTGGCTGTGGGGTGGTCTCAACACGTGATATCCAAGGTTCTCGGCCCAAGTGTAACCAGAGCCCTCCAGACAGAAACTGGCCCTGAGATGTTTCAGCGACTATAAAATTCCTCTCAAGGCCTAGGCTAAGTCCGTCTCACTCAGACCACCTCCATTTAGAGGGAAACTGAGTGAGATCCAAATAGGATGAACCAAACTTCTGTTCAAGCAAAAAAGTTGGCCCAGGGCTCAAGAGCTTTAAATGGACCATGAATAACATTTTATTACCTCAGCACTGGTGTGAACTCAGCCCCCTACTCTTAGCCTCACCTTTCATGGTGTTATTTTAGAGATTTCATTACACTCCAGCTTAAACTAAAAATATGTTTCCTGGGAATAGCAGAACATAGTTTTAATTGTATGAAGTGATAAAAATACTCACATACTCTAATTCCATATGATGTTTCCTATGTTTGATTGTCAGCCATATGAGTGAAGAGGAATAGCTAACATGCATTTTTCAGGAGCAGAAACTAGACTTGCTCTGGGGCTGTTCAGCTCAATTAGCTTTTAAGGGGTCTGGAGTGATTTTCCCCAGCTGATGCTTTGATTTCCCATAATTTGGTGTGACTCATATAAGACAGAATCACAGGTCCCAGGAAGCCCTGTTTGTGAGAGGTTCACCTTCCAGACGTCCTACCACCCTGTTGTCTTCTGACACGGACACATAATTCCCTCCCCACTCTTCCATGCTTGGAAGTGGAGGGTGAGCAGGAGAAGAGCTTCGGAATCTGACAGATTGGCAGTTGAATCTTTACCCTATTCCTCTGACCCCGTGACTTCAGGCAAATTATTAATCTTCCTGAATCAGTTTCCTTTCTGAAAAACAAGAATAAAAATAAATGTTATATTGACAAAGTGAAATAATTTATGTACACAACAGAAGTTGAACAAATGATTGCATTATTTTTTATTTAACTTGCTCATATACTAGCCAAATCAACAGGGACATTTGTGGAGCACTGACTATGACAACATGGGGATATATAACACCACTACATCACACCCCAACAAAGAGCTCACGCATAGGCACAAATGAGTCTGATGCAGGGAAGCATGGAACAACACGCTGGAACTGAGTCACCAGCCTGGCCACCAGAACAGGAGCACTGTATCCTGGGGGAGGAAAGTCTCATGAACTTAAGTTGGTCCCTTAAAGATTCTCAGGACAATAGTCTGCTCTCCATTGGTGCATTTAGTGGGTAAGGACATAGCGTCTAGAAATAGGCTGCCTGAGATGGAGCTCCAACTCTGCCTCTTATTACCAGCATAACCTTGAACAATTTACTTAAGCTCTTACACTGTAGATCTGCAGCTTCAAAATGGAGCTAATTGTACCCCCCACTTAATAATGTGCTTGCAAGGATTAAAGGAAATAGTCAATGTTACACACATGCTTTTAGTACATTGTCACAAAGTAATTGCTCAAGAAATGTTGGCTGTTAATGGTATTGTGGGAAGTTCACTGCTGGAAAAGGGAGTGCAAGGAGTAAAGGAGTGGCAAAGGAGTAAAGAGGAATGGCGCGGGACAATTAAAGGCATATGTTGTGGCCAAGTTTGACTGAATCGTGTATTATAGGAGAAAAGAGAGGATCTCGAATGTTCTCTTTTAGTTAGTCTTTTCATTCATTTGTGACATTTTCTAGATTTCTAACAGTATGAATTCATAGGTTCTGTATAGATAGGAACTTCCTTGGAAATCAGTAGACAACTCAGCTGTACCTTTTCCCAGAGAATCACTTCCATTCCCCTTTTCAGGCTATGTTGGTTTCATCATTCTTCAAGAATACCAGAAAATTATTGATATTTTGATGAACCTTTCAATTTTATGATGCCAGTGTGATCACTCAATCTGGTTATACAGAAAAGTCTGCTTAGAATATTTCTATCAGATGAGAAATCTAAGGATCCCAATCTCATTTCTATAACCTCTCAAATCTCGGTGCCTATTCTAGAAGACTGGACAGCCACTCTGAACCTGGCAGAAATAAGCTCTGCAGCATGAGGACAGGGATGAGGGCTCAGTATGCCAAGTCACAGGCGGGCTACAATGACACAGGGTTTATGAAAAGGGCAACAGATTTTGACAATGAGATTACTGCGAGTGCCCTATGTAAATGACCTGCCACTGCAAAGGCACTCTCATTGTTTCTATTATCTAATCATTGGAATTCTTTTCAGAGTTATATTCTGTAACCAATGCCAGGAACCTTTTATTTTATTTACATTTTTCAGAGAAGCTTTGGCATATTAATGCAAGGAAAAAACATCTCCAATTCACTGACTCTAGGAGGCAGAACAATTATTTTGCACACCAATGTGAATGAACATCAGAAAGAAATAGAAAATCAGAGAGAGAAGGAGCTGCTCTGCCCCACCTCCTGTCTTGCACCCGGACCCGCAAGACTGAGTCAGGAGACTGTGGGACTTCCCATTTTCCTGAGTTTTCTCTAATCAAAGCAAAAAACGAGGCATAGGTTTTTCTTGTTTTGTTTTGTTTTTTTCTTTACTGAGACTCTATTTGGTAAGATTAGAAAGCTGGCTATCACCTTGTGTTTACCTCAGCATCTCAGAGGACTGCTTTCACATCATAGTCAGTTTTCCTCTTTCTCCCAATGTCTGGAAGCACATAGCTGGACTCCACACAAAGCTAGCAGAGTTCCCTGGCCCTCATTTGCCCCAGGAGCCCTTTCCCCTTTGGCTTCCAGCCCCGGGACACTGGCCCCATAAGAAACGCTTCCCCTCACTGTGAATAGACAGAAAAGGGACCATCCCACATACCACATCCTCAACTGCTTTTAGGCCCACCTGGGCAATCTGGCAGCCCATATATCCTGACATGCGGAGACAGTTCAGGAGTGTCTGGGAATAGACAGAGATGGCCCAGAGTGGCAGCCAGACAGCTGAGGCGGAGAGCACCCAACTGCCCCAGCCTCAGCTGGGAAGAAGCCTCCCTCCCTTACAGAAAGCAGTCTGGCTGGACAGCTGATCCTCGCTAATCCCCACACTGCAGAGCCAAATGGTTGATTTTCATCTATCTATGACTTGCGCGTTCTTTACATCGCCTGCTTTATTTTCAAACCTGTCAACAGGCCTCTGAAAAGGTTGCACACATGAGCAGAGGCGTGGGCAGCTCTGGGCAGGATAGGAGCAGCCGTGGGCAGGATAGAAGCCGCTGTAGGCAGGGCGGAAAGGAGGAAAGTTGGGTCCGGTTTGCACCCAAACCCGCAAGACTGAGTCAGGAGACTGTGGGACTTCCCATTTTCCTGAGTTTTCTCTAATCAAAGCAAAAAATGAGGCATATGTTTTTCTTGTTTTTTTTTTTTTTTTTTTTTTTACTGAGACTCTATCTGGTAAGATTAGAAAGCTGGCTATAAACCTGAGATGGACCACACACTTATGGAACTATATTTATCAAGTTTCTTACTAAAGCAAAAGGCTCTGAAGCCCTTGAGAGTAAACTTTTTTTAATGATAGAGGCAGAGCCAGCAACAAGCAGTTTACTGTTGTTGTTCAGTTGCCAAGTGGGTGATTCAGTTAAAATAGGAGCTATATCAGATCTGGTTATATGAACCTGCAGGGCTGCTATTTGTAAAGGGGCCCTTCTTTGTTGCTAAGCTTCCCTCCCTCCACAGGATTGTTTTTAGGCATCTAAAAGAAGGCTCCCAGGCCCATCACCAAGGTCGACATTTGTTCAAATGTCTTGTTTTTTCCAATGCCATCACATTATTATGACAGATACTGGCAGTCAGACTGAGGCTATCTCTGAATATAAAGTTTGTGACAACAGTCTCTTCTAAACTGGCCAGTTGATTCAGCCTAACAACTGAGTTCAAAATAACTAAAATAAGAATGTTAGAGTGGAAGAGGATCTTCGATGTTACATGGTACAACTCTTTCATTTGTGGAAACTGAGGACCAGAGTTCGTTAGATGGGGACTCAAAGGCCAAATCACCAGGGCTCTTTCCAGTTAATTACAGTCCCCAACAAGCTCTGTGGCATCCTGAAATAGAGCCTGGTTCAGGAACTTCATGTCTCAGGGGATGAAAGTGTAGTGCAGCATGACAAGGAGAAGGGTCACTCATGGTAAGGGCAGCATCTGGGCTCACATAGCCACAGGAGGCCCCTCAAACTCAGAAGTAGCATCCAGATTTTCGTTCAACCCTAAACCACACAGAGAATTCAGTCCCTGATGGACCCTACAGGAGAACAACAGAAGTAAAATATGAGGATAAACCGAAGACAAAGGAGCAATGTAGCGATATGGGAAATATACCCTTCCTGGTAAACTCTAAAGAATTTTTCAAATATTTTAGTGTAACAAGATTATTAAATTGGAAGTACTAATTGAGGTATCAATATTCAATAATATCAGATATAAAAATATCCCCCCAAAGCCACCCAATAACAATTACACATTTCCATGACCCTGTCTTTGCAGAAGTCTGCACTGTGAATACCATACACCCCTCAAAGACAGTGGGAAGGGTGGGTGTCTGCCCCTCCTCCCAAGTACTGAAGAGAAACCTCAAGGCAGTGACTTTATAGTTGATTGTATGTCCCATGTAGTCGGAGGAATGCTGTGGACTCCTGCCCTCCTGTCAGCCAATGGCCTTTCAAGTGCAACGAATGGCCTGGAAAAGGAGAGAGTGTAGCATTAGGCAGTTTGCTTTCCTGGAGTTTGTTCAGGCGAAATGTCCAAAGTGTTTCCAAATTGCAGATGTGGACCATGGGAGGGTGCAGGGTGTCAGAGCTGCTGGCAGAGATTTCTAACAGCTAAAGAGAACACACATGAACATGACCACCAGAACCCAAAGCGTTAGCAGGGCTAGAGGATCTGCAGATAAAAGACTATAAGTGAGTGGAGAAGCTCTACAAAGAAACAAGGGAAAGCATCCACCTTCAACTGTTCCTAGGCTTGTGGAGCTCAAGACCAGCTGTGTTTGGTTGGGCTCCCAGAGCAGAATCTGAAATAGGGATTCCTGTGAAGTGGTTTACTGGGGGTGCTCTCAGGGGAGGCTGAATGAAAGGGAGGAGGAATGCAAAACAAAGAAGTGGCCTCTGGGAGAGGCCATCTCCTTCCTGCCTGTCCTATTGCTCTATCTTGGAGAAAGGGTCTGTTACCTTCCTGTCCCTTGGTCATGGGAGAAGGGGAGAAAGCAGTGTGGAGTAGTTAGAAAGAGATAGGGTCATAACTCAGAAAAAGTGGCTTCCCTTTGGTCAAAGGCAAATTCTCCCAAAAGGAGAGCAACTTTGAGCCATTAGCAGGCAACACTCACAGCACTTGGAGGGGTGGGGTTCTGCTAGGAGCACCAACAACGTCCAGTCTCCCAGCTTCATGTCAGCTGACAGCTGTCTAATTCTTCTCACATTCCCTTCTCACTCTTCTCAACACCCTCGGGGTCAGAAACCTGTACCCACCTGCAATAGCCTGCAGGAGTAGGGGGAGCTGTGATTATTACATAGGACCTAGTATTTGTTAATGTTTTATTGAAATATGACATCCACATGGGAAAGGACACATCCCACACACGTAGCTCAGACCGCAGTCGTGTGACAGTCCCCATGGTCAAGAAACAGAAAATCACCGCAAGTCAGAGGCCCGTCACACTTTCTTCCAGTCACTGCCCTTGCCCCTAACACAAAGTAAGGTCGTAATTTTCCAACAGCATAGATTCCTTTTACTTGTATTTGTTTTTTATAAAAAAAAATCGTATAATATAGAGGATGCCAAAAGACCTATAAACATTTGATAAAGAAAAAAACTGTTGAATTGGTAATATTCAAGTTACGTTTGACTTCTGCAATTGTAAGAGGTGCTCGGGCTGACCTGTTATCATTCGTTATTGATATATGTTCAGTATTACTATTTTAATATAGATTTTTCTTTTCTTAAAATGTGTATACATTTTTTGGCACCCTGTGCATGCACACTTCTCTGTCTGGCTTTTTTCTCTCAACATTATGCTTGTGCAAGTCGCCCATGTATCTGTACATGTAGATTGTGTTTTCCTCATGCAGTATTCACTTAGATGACTGTACCTAAATTCACTCAGTCCTTACACAGATGACAGGAATGTGAGTACTTTGCAGGTTGGAATTATTGCACACAGTGTGCTCTGAGCATTTTAATACATGGCATGTGGTTAATCTACGTACACATTTCTGTACATATACCTTGAAGTGGAGTTGATGAGGTCATAGACAATTTTATATACAGGAGGGCCATAGTAACGATTTTAAATTATACATGAACTTTATGGCCACCCTGCATGTATAATCTATGTAATATACTTGTGTGTGTGTGTATGTGTATATACATTTTTTTCCTCTTTGGCAAATATTGCCCAATAGTGTTCAAAAGCGGCTTTAATGTTTACAACCCCACCAATGGTGATGAGAATTCTGGTTGCTTTAGATCCTTGCTAGCACTTAGCATTTTCTTCCTTTTTCATTTTAGCTAGAACTGGATATTGCTAATTACTAAACTGAGATTGTATGAATTAAAGAGACTTAAGTGCTTGCAGTCACTTAAGAGTGATCAGAACTGTCCAAAACCCTTTCTGGGTTTCATAAAGGACAAAGGGAGACCTTTTAACTTAGTCAACCAGGTTAAAAGGAACTAAGAAACACAAAGTAATGTTATATTATTATTAATTTTATTTTATTTTAATGACTATGGTTTTCACATGAAACTCCTGTACTTTTGACCTTCCTTGTCTTGATGAAGAAATCTTGGATTTTAATCTATCTGAAACTCAAGCTTATAACTAATGTTTTCACTCTCCAACTAATACTGAAAATCCCACTTAATTTTCTACTATCATGAAGGTTAAGAACAGTAGTTTTCATAATAAAAATAGATAAGAACGAGATCATTACCATCTTGCTTATTATGGGGAAAGAGAAGATAAAGGGAAAAAAAGATATTTCCAGTTTTCTTGATACCCATTTTACCTGCCTCTCCCTGATCCCCAAAGGAAGATATACAAAAAATTCTCAGTACTTGAGCTCCATGCAAGAGGCCAGGCTGGGACAAAACATTTCCCTCCAGGTTGCACACGTATCCTCTGTTTGTAAGAAATGGAGCCTGAACACCACCAAGGGACAATGTCCCTGGGTGGACCTCCGAGCCAAGCCTTTGCTGTTCTTTCCCACATTTTTTCCAGTCAGTTGTTTTGGGGGATGGTGAGGGGTATAAGGAAGTTGGGTCGCTGAGAAAGGCCTTTGTTTGGGGGAATTTTCACCCAACATGTCATTTTCTAATCATGGCTATTTGCGGTGGTCATTTTGCCTGTCTACATTGAGTGTAGTTTGTGATTATAAATAGAGTAGCAGCATTTCCATCACAAACTCATCCTGCGGTTTCCCTGACTCATGCTTACAAATGAGAGACCCCTCAAAATGAAGGACATTTTCCCCTGAAAATGTATTGCAGTAATGGCCTTAATTGACACTGTGGAATGTTGAAGTGCAATTTCTCATTCAAGTTTTAAAAAGTGGTATTGAAAAACAGGAGAGGAAGTGAAACCAAATCGTATTATTCTGTATGCTGTGTATATATACACCCATGTATTTTGTTTGAGACTTTTATTATAAAAATTGTGCCAATATTGAATAGCCATATGGCCTCAGCAAAATTACCCAAATGTTTAATTCAAAATGGTCTAATTGCCATACAAATATATTACTGACAGACAAGCTAATAAGAATAAAGAAAAATGAAGTAAATTGGAGGATACTTGGAAATTTTGCTTTTGTAGCCACAGAAAAAGATGAAGACTTTACATCTTTTGTATTAATCTGGATGGCATTGAAGCACATTCTTCTTAGCGAAGAAAGTATCACAAGAATGGAAAAGCAAGTATCCAATGCACTTAATACTAATATGAAGTCAGTAGATGATTTAATACTCACATAAGAGAAAAACTTAAATGAATTCAAGGTAGGGGTAAGAGGATGAGGGAGGGGAGAAGGGGAGGAGGAGAGCGATGGATGTGCTCCCACTTAATGGGCACAATGTTAGGGTGCATGGAACACCTCTTGGGGGTGGGGGAAAGAGAGACTATACCTAACAAACGTAAACATTATAACTTAATTCTTTGTACCCTCAATTAACCTGAAACAACAATTAATTAATTTAAAAAAGAAATTTTGTTTTTGTGATTTTGAGAAGTAGCCAAAAGAGTTGTTACTTGGGAAGGGAGTGGTTTATCCTGCTTAGATGAAGTGAAAGTGAAGAATGCCAAAGATTTGTGATAGCTCGACGGTCCTCCTTCCTGGTGCAATTCCTGCTCAGAGGGGCTGATCTTCAAAAGGATAATTTTCTACTCAAAGGTACTGTCTGGTTGCCATTCACTAAAGATTCCACCCCATTTGGGGAGAGGAGAACAAACCATATTTCTCCTACTCGTGCCTTGTGGACATTGTCTGATTCTCAGAGAGAAACAGAGTCAGATTGGGAAGGGACCTGGGGAAAGATGACCCTGGACATATTTCAGAGGGAAAGGGTATGCTCTTCAGAGATAGCTCCAGGACAGCAGGCATCAGCCTGGATGGGCCAAGCAAATTGCCTGAGAGCTCAAACAATATTTGCTAGTGGGTCTAACCGTAGGCCTGCTGAAACAAAGGCCTGTGATTCTGATATGTACCGACATTGAGGAATCAGTGATTCTAATCAAATTCCTTCATGTCAGAGTTGAGGATAATAAGATTCAAGAAAGTGAATTTCTTTTTCTTTTGCAGACAGAGTCTCACTTTGTCACCCTGAGTAGAGTACCATGGCATCACAGCTCACAGCAACCTCAAACTCTTGGGCTAAAGCGATTCTCTTGCCTC
>CAUYRH010122061.1:0-30323 GCA_963574655.1 Perodicticus potto | reverse complement strand
GGGCGTTGTGGCGGGCGCCTGTAGTCCCAGCTACTCGGGAGGCTGAGGCAGGAGAATCGCCTAAGCCCAGGAGTTGGAGGTTGCTGTGAGCTGTGTGACGCCACGGCACTCTACCGAGGGCGATAAAGTGAAACTCTGTCTCTACAAAAAAAAAAGAAAAACTAGGCTCGGCGCCCATAGCACAGTGGCTATGGCGCTGGCCACATGCACTGAGGCTGGCAGGTTCGAAACCAGCCCAGGCCAGCTAAACAATGACAACAACAAAATAATAGTAGGCATTGTGGCAGGCACCAGTAGTCCCAGCTACTTGGGAGGCTGAGGCAAGAGAATCTCTTAAGCTCAAGAGTTGGAGGTTGCTGTGAGCTGTGATGCCACGGCACTCTACTGAGGACAACATAGTGACACTCTGTCTCAAACAAACAAACAAAACTAACCAGGCCTAGTGGCGGGAGCCTATAATCCCATCTACTTAGGAGGAAGAGGCAAGAGGATCGCTTGAGCCCAGGAATTCCAGGAATTCGAGGTCACCGTGACCTCTGATGACACCACAGCACTCTACCCAGGGTGACAGAGTAAGACTCTGTCTCAAAAAAAAAAAAATCCAGAATGACAACTAGGAATGTAGACACCTGAAGAAGGGAATCTGGTCCTGGCCATGGAATTGAGGAACTGGGACTTGTAGCTGTTCCCCTTCACCCAGCTGGTGACAGAGGCTAGCCCAGTGCCTGCCAACAGGTCCATCTCACCCAGTGTGAGAGCAGTGCCCCCCACCCTGAGTCTAGCTTGGACATTCTGAGGATGGGCTTGGGCAGGCTCAGGGCCACCCCAGCACTGCTAGCAGCACTGACTTCCCCCCAGCAGCCAGACACACTGCATGTAGCCCTCCAAACCGCTCTCCCTGCAGATGCTGGTGGTTCCAGCCCAGCTCTTCTGAAAGTTTCTTGTTCCCCTGAGAAGACTCCCAGCCCACCAAGTAACAGCTCAGCCTCTAAGCTGGCCCATAAGCTTTTACCTATGCATCCCCCTCCTCCCCCCAGCCTGAGTTCCTCTTCCTCTGGTCTCTCTAACCACCCCAGCCCTCAGGGGCTTCTCTACACTGCAGGTTCAACTCTGGACCAGCACCTGCTGGACTTTTGCAGAGAGGCTGGTTATGTGAGCCACAGTGTGAACGGCACTCTCTGGAGTTGTGGTGCTAGAATCTGTCTATCCTGAGGCTGTAATCCCAGCACTCTGGGAGGCCGAGGCAGGTGGATTGCCTGAGCTCACAGGTTTGAGGCCAGCCTAAGTCAGAGCGAGATCATTTCTAAAAATATCCGGGCATTGTGATGGGTGCCCGTGGTCCCAGCTACTCAGGAGGCTGAGGCAAGAGAATCCACTTAAGCCCGAGAGTTTGAAGTTGCTATAAGCTGTAATGCCACAGTGCTCTACTGGGCAGCAAAGTGGGACTCTGTCTCTCCTGGTCGTTCTGTTTTCCACCGTGTCCTGGGGCCCCTCGCCCAACCTTGGAATCACTCAGAAGAGGACCCAGGCTCTCTTGCCTCTCTGCCCCCTGGCACCAGTGAGTACCGCCTAGCTCAATCAATACTCAGGATCAACTTCCCCACAGGGCTACCCTTGCCACCTGTTGTGACCCACCTGTCCCAGCATCAGCAGCTGCTCCTGTAAGAAGGCCTTGTCCTGAGACTGGACAGAGGTCTCACGTACCCCATTGAGACTTTGTCTGGGCCCTGAAAGACCCGGGCCCTGTCCCCACCTCTGTCCCATTCCTGGATCTACAGGTCTGTCCCAAGCATCTCGTGGATACACTCAGTCCAAGACCCTGGGGTCTCCTCCCCACCTCCAGACCATACTGGGGTGGTCTTGGCAGACCTTTGGTGCCTCAGGGACATGTTGTGGTAGAGGCCTGGCCCCAACTCCAGTTATGATCCTGAAAAGGATCTTCTCTATGGTGACCTTCTCCCCTATGGTTGGGAGGGGTCACTATCTGGGCTGGACTGAAGCTCCCCCACTGCCCTCCTTTCCCAGCTGCTGTGCCAAGAACAAGGATCAGAGGCCAAGGCAGGTGGATTGCCTGAGCTCACATGTTTGAGACCATCCTGAGCCAGAGTAAGACCTCATCTCTAAAAATAGCTAGGCATTGTGGCGGCTGCCTTTAGTCCCAGCTACTTGGAAGGCTGAGGCATGAGAATCGCTTGAGCCCAAGAGTTTGAGGTTTCTGTGAGATATGACACCACAGCACTCTACCAAGTGCAACAAAGTGAGACTCTGTCTCAAAAAAAATAAAAATAGGCTCGGCACCTGTGGCTCAAGCGGCTAAGGCGCCAGCCACACACCTGAGCTGGCAGGTTTGAATCCAGCCTGGGCCCGTAAAACAACAATGACGGCTGCAACCAAAAAAAAAAAAAAGGTAGCCGGGTGTTGTGGCAGGCACCTGTAGTCCCAGCTACTTGGGAGGCGGAGGCAGGAGACTCACTTGAGCCCAGGAGCTGGAGGTTGCTATGAGCTGTGATGCCACGACACTCTACCCAGGTGACAGCTTGAGGCTCTGTCTCAAAAAAAAATAAAATAAAAAAAAGAATGAGGACCAGAAAATTAAGTGCAGGGCAGAGTCAAAGGTATGGCAGGACTGTGCTCAGGGCCACACACTCACATGGGGAATCCCCAGGCTGCGTTCCAGGGCAAGGGGCTATCGTCTCATCTAGTCCATCTGGTCCAAATACCAACAGGCCTTTTCCACTTCTGTAATAGCAGGATCCTGGGTGCAGAATGGGTTGTCTGCCTGTTCCCTACCACTCTGCCCCTCTCCCACCTCCTAGCTACCCTCGTTTGTTTTCTATGTCCTGGTCTGGCTGGCTCCACTCCTCCTGTCCCTGGGGTCCCTGCAGTTGGTGCCTCTCTTGCTCCAGGCTGACCAGGGAGCATTCCACCTGCTGGGGAATCCCTGGAGAAGGCTGGCCTACCCTCCTTGCCTCCCACCAGGCTAGGCAGTGCCTGCAGCCTCAGATAAAGCAGGCCGACTCCCAGCCAGGCTCAACTGACAGCCCAACATGAACCTGTGCTCCATCGGTGGCCTGCAGGGCTGCTCAGCTGTTACCTATCACCACAGGCTCCAGCTGTCCCTCTACCTTCAGCTGGGCCTGAGACATACTACCTCTCCACCCCAGCTGCTGATAGCTTCAGAGCTTAGGCCAGCAAGGGGACTGGGACATTGGTGTGGAATGCTAGAGAACATTCAGGCATGAGGCTGTCAACTGAGTCCCCACGGTTATCAAAGGCTGGTTGGGAACAGTGGCTCCCAGAGGGTCAGCTTGGGGGCTTGGGTATCTAGGTTGTCACAGAGTAGTCTGTGCTCCTCTCACATGGCAGGGACACTGACAACCTCCCCAGGAAGGCCCAGCTTGCATAACCACCTCTCGCTCTTTGAGTGTCACCTCCTACCAGGGCCACTGTGCTTCCAAACAAGTGCTTTTGTCTATGGAGCTAAAACTGGCCCTTCCCTTCTTCCCTCAGATTCTCCCTTGGGGGCCATTGGGACCCAGGCCATGCCTTTGCCTCCAGCTGTGTCCCCAGCCATCCCCCACACGAGTCTCAGCAATACATTTGCCCATCTCCAGGGGCACCAGTGAGAGCCACCTCTTTTTTTTTTTTTTTTTTTTTTTGACAGAGTCTCGCTGTGTCACCCCCAGTAAAGTGCTGTGGTGTCACAGCTCACAGCAACCTCAAACTCTTGGGCTTAAGCGATTCTCTTGCCTTAGCCTTCCAAGTATCTGGGACTACAGGTGCCTGTCACAATGCCTGGCTATTTTTTTGCTGCAGTTGTCATTGTTGTTTAGCTGGCCTGGGCCGGGTTCGAACCTGCCAGCCTCAGTGCATGTGTCAGCGCTATAACCACTATGCTACGGGCGCCAAGCCAGAACCACTTCTTTTCAACATAGCAGCCCTGCCAGGGATTCTATTCTGCTTTCTTCCTCTATATGTCCAGACCCTGACAAGCCTTCTTCCTGAGAACGTGTTACCAGACGTGGGCACTGGCCCCAGGTATTTGGGATTGTTTAGCCTAGTAAGGGGACCTATCTAAGTCAAAGGACGTCCTGAGGGTTGCAGAAATGTAAGGAGATCTGGGGGCAAAGACTGGAGTCTCACTTTCTACTTCAGGGCCAGCAGCTCACACCAGGCCTGGCTGAGTCCCAGCTTGCATTCCTAAACAGCACCTGGGCTTGCTCCAACAGGGCCTCTAGTGCTACCCGCAGATGGCTGGCTAGCTGGGCCCACTGTCACAGGTCCTTCTCTGACCACCTCCAGTCCTGCTCAGGGGCCATTTGTGCAACTGCAAAGGAAGAAGCAGGCAGACTTTGGCCAGAGCTCTGGGGCTAAGGGGGGCTGCTGTGCCCATCTTCCCCATGCTTCCCTGCACCCTTCAGTGGGGCTCAATGGGCAGACATGGTCCAGGTGCCAGAGGTGACAGGAGTGCTGGGGACACAGGTCCATGGGCACCAAAGCAGGACAGATCCTGGAGTTGGATCAGTCCTGGCACCAGCCCCTGAGGCCCCTCCTGGGATTTGGAATTGAGACCAACCCTCCTAATCCTAAACCCCTGGCCCCGGAGATTTAGTGAGTCGGACTTCAAATAGACACCAGCTTCAACCCCACAAAAGAGTACTTGGAATTGAGACTAACCCTCCCAATCCTAAACCCCTGGCCCCAGAGGTTAGCGAGTCGGACTTCAAATACACTCCAGCTTCAACCCCACTACAGAGTACTCAATTTCAGCTCGGTGCTGGTAACACAGTGGTTACGGTGTCAGCCACATACACCAAGGCTGGTGGGTTCAAACCTGGCCCGGGCCAGCTTAACAACAATGACAACTACAACAAAAAATAGCCAGCTGTTATGGCAGATGCTTGTAGTCCCAGCTACTTGGGAGGCTGAGGCAAGAGAATTGCTTAAGTCCAAGAGTTTGAGGTTGCTGTGAGCTGTGACGCCACGGCATTCTACTAAGAGTGACATAGTGAGCCTCTGTCTCAAAAGAAAAAAAAAGTTCTCAATTCCCAGGGGTTTTCACAAGCTGTGGTTGCTGACCAGGGACTGGCCACCTACTAAAACACACAATTTCATTTAATCCTCACAGGCAGCTCCTGAGGTCATGCACGGAGTTGAATGAAGAGCTGGACCCTGGCACCAGGGTCCACATTCCCTTACCCCTACTGCCCCACACTGCACCCTCACTGTGTGGGAGCCTGGAAGGAAATGGCAATGGTGGGGGAAACTTTTGGCCATCACAGTTTAACTATGACTACGGGAGTCAGAAGTCCTCAAATCATGTCCCTGCTCTGGCACTTCTCTAGCTTCCACAACTTCAGCTGTAAGACAGGGGCCCTGACCACCATGCCCACTGGCTTGGGGAGGAAGTAATGCTCCCTAACATCACACTCCTCACCTCCAGGGTACCACTGCCCCCCTCCAACTCTTGAGCACTAGGTTCCCTGCCCCAGCTCTGAGGGGCACAGGAGGTATGCCTCCAGTTAAGTTGCACCAGGCACCTCTATCACCCCCTACCCTGACTTGCCCCCTCCTCACATTCCCAGACCTATCATCCACTAGTCCGGGGGTCCTCAAACTATGGCCCGTGGGCCACATGCGGCCTGTGGAGGACATTTATCCAGCCCACCGGGTGTTTCTGCCTCCACTGCCTGTCCTGCTCAGCAGCCAACTCGTCCCAGGGCGCAGTGCGCATGTGTGGAATGTGCACCGCACTCTCCACCTCCCCTCCTCTCTGTCTCTCACCTCCTCCTCTCAGTCTCGGGTGAGACTGAGACTCGTGATCAGATGAGTCACAAACTTGCCTGTGCAGAGCCTGCTGCTGCCTGAGGACTGAAGTAAGAACAAGTTAGGATTTATTTTTTTTTGAAGTTAGGAGGTCTATTTTTTTTTTTTAATTTTGCAGTTAGTAAGGCCTTTTTTTCCTTTTTTTGCAGTTAAGGGGGGGGCCTTTTTTTTCTGAAGTTAGGTCTTTTTTTTTGCAGATGGGGGCACCTTTTTTTTTTCATTTTAAATATTGTATTTGTATTTGTTCCCATTTTTTTTTTTTTTTTTGCAGTTTTTGGCCAGGGCTGGGTTTGAACCCATCACCTCTGGTATATGGGGCTGGCACCCTACTCCTTTGAGCCACAGATGCCGCCCCCATTTTGTTTTTTTACTTCAAAGTAAGATATGTTTAGTGTGCATAGGAATTTGTTCGTAGTTTTTTTTTTAAACTATAGTCCGGCTGCCAAACGGTCTGAGGGACAGTGAACTGGCCCCCTGTTTAAAATGTTTGAGGACCCCTGCACTAGTCCTTCATCCCTCCACACGTCTTGATTCTTCTCCCTGGATTCCAGGCCCAGATTCCTGCAGCTCCTTCCAAGTTGTCTCTTCTTCTTTTTTTTTTTGAGACAGAGCCTCAAGCTGTCACCCTGGATAGAGTGCTGTGGCATCACAGCTCACAGCAACCTCCAATTCCTGGGCTCAAGTGAGTCTCCTGCCTCCGCCTCCCAAGTAGCTGGGACTATAGGCGCCTGCCACAACGCCCAGCCATTTTTTGGTTGCAGCCATCATTGTTGTTTGGTGGGCCCGGGCTGGATTCGAACCCACCAGCTCAGGTTTACGTGGCTGGCGCCTTAGCCACTTGAGCCACAGGCGCTGAGCCCAAGTTGTCTCTTCTTGTCATCAACCACCACACAAGGTGAGGCCTCTCTAAAACAGATCATGGCTGCCCCCTGCTCCCACCTCCCATACCTGAGCACCCACAGTGCCACTCTAACTGGACTGTTTTCCCAGTTAGAAGTGAGGGGCTAGGCCAGGGCAGTGGCTCACACCTGTAATCCTAGCACTCTCGGAGGCTGAGACAGGTGAATTGTTTGAGGTCAGGAGTTTGAGGTTGCTGTGAGCTATGACGCGATAGCACTCTACCAAGGGAGACAAAATAAAACTGTCTCAAAAATATATAAATAAGGCTGGGTGTAGTGGCTCACACCTGTAATTTTAGCACTCTGGAAGGCCAAGGCAGGTGGACGGTTTGAGTTTAGGAGTTTGAGACCAGCCAGACCAAGAGCAAGGCCCCATCCCTACTAAAAATAGAAAACCCAGCAGGGGGTTGTGGTGGACGCCTATAGTCCTAGCTACTCTGGGAGGCTGAGGCAAGAGGACTGCTGAAGCCCAAAAGTTTGAGGTTGCTGTAAGCTATGATGATGTCACAGCATTCTACTCATGGTGACGGAGCGAGACTCTTTGTCTCAAAATAAATAAATAAAATAAAAACAGCCAGGTGTTGTGGCAGGTGCCTATAGTCCCAGCTACTTGGGAGGATGAGGCAAGAGGATTGCTTGCGCCCAAGAATTTGACACCATGGCACTCTACTGAGGGCAACAAAAACTCGCCTCAAAAAAAAAAAATCTGGAAATAAGAAAAAAAAAAAAAAAGAAAACTAACGCCTATAAACATCGCATTCTGGGAGGCTGAGGCCGAGGGTGGATTGCCTGAGCTCATGGGTTCCAAACCAGCCTGAGCCAGAGCAAGACCCCATCTCTAAAAATAGTTGGGCATTGTGAAGGGAACATATAGTCCCAGCTATTTGGGAGGCAGAGGCAAAGAGAATCGCTTGAGCCCAAGATTTTGAGATTGCTGCGAGCTATGACATCATAGCACTCTACCGAGGGTGACAAAATGAGCCTCTGTCTCAAAAAAAAAAAAAAAAAGTCATAGGCCTTCCATGTGCAACCCCCTGCCTTTATGGAGAACCTGAGCTATGATAGCTCAGACTATCAGGCACAGAGATAGCTGACCTCTGGGTCACCACTGCACACTGAAATGGCTCCTGGTTGTGGAGAAGTTCACAGTCTGCTGAGTGAAGAGTGTGCACCACTAGATTGTTGAGCGCAGGGACCGGGCACAGAGGAAAAGCACAGCCACCACCTACTGGCTAGAAGGGAAGCACACCAAGTTGTGGCCCCACAGAGAAGAGGGTCTGACTCTTTTGGGATTCCTAGGAAGGCTTTCCAGGAAGGTGACCGTGGAGCCGACACTCAAAGGTGATTTAACTGCTCCCAGAGAAGGCAAAGCTGAATGTGGCAGAGGAGAGAATTAACAGCTGGACAAGAAGGGAATCAGAGCAGTTGGAGCCTGGAGGGGGCAGTGAGCTGAGCTGGGAGCTACTGGGGGTGAGTGACAAAAGGATAAGAGACACTGTAGGGCTCAGGTGGATATAGGACAGGGACATCTCTTTGGTGCCCTGGAATCATGCTGCAGAGCTCAACCACACAGAAGAGGCTTAGTGGGCACCAAGGTTGAGGTTGCAAAAAGGACTGGGGCCTGAGGGGCCTGGGTCTAGAGTAAGCCTTCTCTGGCGGGGAGTGGGGGTCTTACCCAAATCTCACCTTAGGGTAGATCTTTTTTTAAGTGCCTATCTGATAGTTTGAGCTCTTTTAGGGAGAAAGAGACAAAAGAAGGACTTTCTAATGGTAGAATCTCAGGAGGATGGTCTCCAGCCAGCAAGTCATGGAGAGGGAAGTAGTGGGAGATGGCTCCTATCCACTTTTAAAAGAGTTGCTGCATCACTAGGAGGCTGGGACTCCTGGCTTCTCAATGGTGGGAGGCCTGGTAGGAGGACGGTTTAACTCGGCCCAGGCAGAGCTGGCACCCAGGGCAGGGCTTGGGGTGGTGACTGGGCCCTCTGTGAGGACTTCCACCCCAAGTAAGTGGAGGGAGGAAACAACACAGCTTCCTCCCACCTTATCCATGCAGATGACCCAAGATGGCTGGTGTGGGTATGGCCCTGAGGACTGGGCTAGTCACCACAACGTCTGGCTATTTTTTTGTTGCAGTTCGCAGGGGCTGGGTTTGAACCCTTCACCTTTGGTATACAGGCCAGCGCCCTACTCACTGAGCCACAGGTGTCTCCCCCCCACCCCCGCGCGCGCCTTTTCGTTTTTTTTTTTGAGACAGAGTTTCACTTTGTTGTAAACTCGTTATAGTGCCATGAAGTCACAGCTTATAGCAACCTCAGACTCTTGGGTTCAGTTGATTATCTTGTCTTGGTCTCCCAAGTAGCTGGGGCTACAGATGCCTGCCACAACACCTGGTTGTTTTTAGAGATGGGGTCTCGCTCTGGTTCAGGTTGGTGTCAAACGCGTGAGCTCAGGCAATCCACCCGCCTCAGCCTCCCACAGTAGCAGGATTACAGGCGTCGGCCATTCTGCCCGGCCTAAGGATCTAGTTTTTAATTAGCTTCTGTTGTTTACTTCTGGTGGTGGTGGTGGAACTAATTAGAGATTTGGAGCCCCCCTCAACAGGGCGGCGACTGTGGCTCAGCGGGTAGGGTGTCAGTCCCATATACCGAGGGGGGCGGGTTCGAACTCGCCCCGGCCAAACTGCAAACAAAAAAATACCTGAGCGTTCTGTAGTCCCAGCTACTAAGGAGGCTGACGCAAGAGAATCGCCTAAGCACACGAGTTGGAGTTTGCTGTGAGCTGTGACGGCACGGCACTCTACCGAAGGCGATAAAATGAGACTCTGTCTCTTAAAAAAAAAAAAAAAGAGCTCCCTCAAGCCCACGCCATCATATCCTGGTCTCAAGGGGAGCCAGAGGCAAATGACTGGAAGGGACTGCGCCCCGCGACAGCGCCTGCCCAGGCGTAGAGAGCGCGTTCCCTGTCAGGGGCGCCCCGCGGTCTGGGGAAGCCCTAGCTACCCCGGCGTGGCCGTGCTGAGGTGGGAGTGGCATCCGGACTGATAACCTGCCCCGGCAGCCAGTTTCGAGCCCTCGCGTGGCTCAGGGGCAATTAGGGGCCGAGCCGGCCCGCTCCGCTGTGTGACGCGCAGCAGCCGGGGGCGGGGACGCCACCCCAGGACCGGGCAGGCTGCGCACGCTCACAAAGTGAGGTCGCCCAGAACCCCGACCTTGTTTTTCTCCTATGGAAAATGGGGCCTCGTAATCCCGCCCCGACCAAACGGGGGACAACAGGTTTTGGTGACCCCAACGCTCGAGGCCTCTGCAAAAGGGGTTTTGTCACGTGATTCAGAGAAAAGGCCAGCAGGGTACGGGGCTTTCGCTTGGCTGGGGTTTCTTTCTTTTTTCTTTTCTTTTTTTTGTAGACACAGAGTCTCACTTTATCGCCCTTGGTACAGGGCCGTGGCGTCACACAGCTCACAGCAACCTCCAACTCCTGGGCTTAGGCGATTCTCTTGCTTCAGCCTCCCGAGTAGCTGGACTACAGGCGCCCGCCACTGGCTGGGGTTTCTTAACCGAGAAACGATGCTGGCCGGTAGTAAGTCACGCCAAAGGTGCTCGAGGAAAAGGGGATCGCCTCCTCCCCCAGATCCCGGCCGCTCCAAGAGACCCCACTGTGGTGGCTTGCGGGTGTCTTTCCAAAAACTGCCCTGCATTGCACAGGCGAGCTCAGGCGTCTCCACGGCTTTCAAAAAACCCGCACACACGAAACGAATAACGCGTCTTTGTTTCTTTCACGCAAGCGGAGTCGCGCCCGTCTTCCCGAGCTCCAGAGCACGGACGACCTCTACCGTCTCTAGCGCCGTTGGGCCCCCGGGGAGCAATGCCCGCTCTCTCGGCGCGCAGGAAGGAGTTAGCGGACATGGCTGGGTCTGGGCAGCAGAGCTGGCCGAGCCCCACGGCCGTGTGGGGGGCCCACCTTCCCGCTCCAAGTGCCCAGCTGGGCCGACACGCGCACCTGCCCGGTCCGGGAGCCTACGTGCGTCGCGACACGGCAAGGGGCTGGCCGCACCGGGGACGTCCGCTCGACTATCTCGGAACTAGTCTACACAGCCGCCGAGCCGACCGGAGCGGAGAGAACGGGCGCTCTAGAGCCTTCGAGTCGCGGGCTAGAGCGGCCAGGTCCCGGAGCCACGCCGAGCCAGGGCTGGCTGCCGCTGCGTCACGCGAGGGGGCGGGGCCGCCACGGGCGGAGGCCGGAGCCGGAAGCGGAAGAGGCGCTCGGAGTGGGGAGTGGGGCCTAGCAGCCGCCGGAGCCTGGGAGACGGTGAGTGAGGGCCGGGACCCGCGACGGCGGCGGCGGCAGCGGCGGCTGGGGGTGAGTTGGCGGGGCGGGTGCGATGGTACTGTCGCTAGGCTCCCGGTTCGGTTTGGGCCTTCTTCCTTTCTTTCTACTCTTCGGCATACCTCAGGCTGCGGCCCCGACCTCTCACCCCTGACCCGCCACTTCTCCCTCGGAGGGCGGTCACTGCAGACCCCGACCTCTTGATCCCGCGGTGTTGAAGGCGGGGCCCAAGCGGCCTCTCAGGCGCGGTCCAGGGCCCGGTTTCGGCCCTGCGCCTCCCTGCTCGCTGGGGCTGGGATCTGAAGTGGGACAGCCAGAAAGGGCCTTCGGCCTCTTCCCGACCCTCGGCTCGAGGCTCGGTCTGCAGGCTCTTCTACCCCGCGCGAGCTGGAGTTGGAGTCTGGCCTAGGCTGGCCTCCCTGCCCCCGGGTTTGCCCCGGTCCCCCCTCAGTGCCACTGGTGGCGGTTACGGGGAATGGGACTCAGATCGCTGGTACCCGGGGCGGCAGGAAGGGACGCCGGCGAGGGTCGCAGGCCCCCGGCGTGTTTCATTGTGATGATGGAGCCGCTCCAGCCCGGGGGATGGGCCGGGCCAAACTGACAGTCAAGATGACCAGGCTGCTCCTTTCTTCAGCCCTGGAGTCTCTGTGCTTCAGTTCCGGGTGTGGGTGCGCTGGTGTGGAGCTTGGGTGGGAATCATCTGAGCCAGGCCCCCATCGAGGCGGAGTTGGTCGCCTTCCAGTTTCCCTCCTCCATGCCCTTGAAAAGGAGGAGTGTTTCACCCGTTGGTGGTGGCGCCTTAAGAGGTGGCAGGATTGAGGTTGCAGTGGTGGGGCACTGCCAGCCAAAAATAACCATGGGGCGCTGGGGTGGCCGGAATCCAGGAGGGCAGCCGCTGACCTGGCTGGCTGCTCTTCTTGTCAGCCCGGTTCTCTGGCCAGGAACAGCAAATGAGAAGCCGGTAAGGCCTGTGTTCAAAGAAAAGTTGGCACCCTTGCCATGGTTTCTTTCACATTGCCTTTTTCTTCATTGTGCAGAGCAGAGCCTCCCAAAGCCTAATTGTGGCCCTAAGCTTTAAACAAGCTGTTTGCTGAGGTTTCAGAGAATCAGACAGTTGAGGAGAAGTGGGCTCTAGAGCCCTGGCTGGGAGGACACCTAGTATTTCCAACGTTTTACCTGCCGAGAATGTTAAAAGAGTGATCTTCTCTCTTATTGCCTTGCATGTACTTGTCATCTCCTTTGCCAGAGTGGAAGAGGTTATCTCGATTTTCCAGACTTGATAACCCATGAGGCCAGTAACTGGCAGCACTTGAATTTAGTTTAGGGTTTTCTCCCAGAACTCTCTCTTCCCAGGTTCCTTGGAAGCAACTTATAAAATGTCCTTAAGGCACTTCACACAGCCTTGAGGTATTAACCTGGAACTTTATTTTTTTGGAGACAGACCCTTAAGCTGTGGCCCTGGGTAGAGTGCATGGCATCACAGCTCAGGGCAACCCCCAACTCCTGGGCTCAAGCGATTCTCCTGCCTCCGCCTGCCAAGTAGCTGGGACTACAGGTGCCCGCCACAACGCTTGGCTATTTTTTGTTTGCAGCCGTCACTGTTGTTTGGCTGGCCGGGCTGGATTCAAACCCGCCAGCCAGGTGTATGTGGCTGGCACTTTAGTCGCTTGATCCACAGACATGGAGCTGGAACATTTTTGTTTTGTTTTTGCAGTTTTTGGCTGGGGCTGGGTTTGAACCTGCCACCTCTGGCATATGGGGCCGGCACCCTACTCTTTTGAGCCACAGGTGCTGCCCAGAGCTGGAACTTTTTAATGTTAATGGAAAACTGCCTTTTGTATTTCTGTGGGCATAAACTTGTGCCAGGCATTTGATTTACAGGAGAGACATATTTAATCCTTTAGAGCCTTGTAAGAGATTATTAGTCTCTTGTCGCAAGAGGAAATGGAAGGTCAAGAGTAGTTTAATAACTTGCCCAAAGGCACACAGCTAGAAGTGTCATTGCCACGATTCAGATTGACATTTCTCTGACTCTGAAGCTGTGCTCTTTCCACTCATGTGGATCTTCTAGGTCCCAGGACTTTACCTGGTGTGGGCTAGACCACATCCTCCAGCTCTGATGCTTTGTCTGTTCAGTGAGGATGGGCAGGACCACATTTGCCTATGGGAGGGTGTATGTGCTGGACAATGGAGTGTCTTCTGGGTCAATTAGTGAGATGTGAGATAGGCCATAGCTTGGGCACCTGACCCAGGGTAATTGCAGGAAAATAGTGAAACATTAAGTCAGCTGATCATCAAAACAACAAATCTGAGCTCTTGGGGAGGTGCCGTGATTTTACCTAGTGTTTATCTCCAAGGACTTCAAGGCTCACAGGGTGGTAGCTAGTGAGGAGACTGAGGGCATGACTTGTTCTAATCATGGAGAAGTGCCTGGGGATTTGGTGGGGTATGCCTCACTGTCCTGTTCCTTCATAGGGATCCATTCTGTGCTGTTTTTCACCTGACAGACCCGGCTGATAAGATGGGGGAGCCTTAATGAGGTTCGTCTAAAATGTGCTTGGTAGGCTGGGCGTGGTGGCTCACACCTGTAATCCTAGTACTCTGGAAGGCTGAGGCAGGTGGATTGCTTGAGTTCATGAGTTCGAGACCAGCCTGAGCAAAAGTGAGACCCAGTCTCTACTAAAAATAGAAAAACTGGGGCAAGAACATCTCTTGAGCCCAAGAGTTGGAGGTTGCTGTGAGCTATGACGCCAGGCACTCTACCTAGGGTGACAGCTTGAAACTCTGTCTCCAAAACAAACAAAAAAATGTGCTTGGTTAGCCAAGCCCAGGCCTGAGTGTGACTGGAGATCAGCTATAGCCGAGTGAAAGGTTGGGAAGAAGGTGTGGGGGTCGTCTCTGGCCCAGCCTTTCCATAGAGGCAGTGTCGGGAGTTTGCTTGTAGGTGGAGCAGGGAGCTGTCTTCACATAGCTAACTTTCTCAGCTGGTGACAGATCCAGTCTGGCAATTTCCTGTAGTGGCTCTAAGTCCCCACTGAACAGGCATAGTGAATGGGGGGCTCTTTTGGTTTGCCAGGCTAGTTCTGAGATGGGCATAGGAGAAGGTACTGAAGCACAGGAGCTAGAAGAGGGGACAGTAGTAGTATGATTGGATAAAGGTGAGACACATGGCCTGGTACTGCAGGTGGTCAGAAGTGTGCTCAGTGGGCCTTGGATGAGAAACTTGGGTATTCTGAGGACTCCGAAGTCCTCACCTGTGTGGTGAGACCAAGTATGAACCAGCAAGTCCTGGACAGAGCCTCGCCCACATTTACTTGGGTAGACCTTCAGGTGGACAGGGACTATTTATGAGACGCTGTGCACCTCTTCCTCCAAGGGCTGGTCTTTGCATGTCCGCTGTGGCTCCTCATACTGGCTTCCAGTCCTTACTCCCTTCAGTGGAGTCCTATTCAGGGCCTCAACCAGGCAACTTTCAGCTTCTCAAACTCGAGGGCTCTAACCCCTCGCTCCCATGTGTTGGCTCCATGCCAGCAGCCCTTTAGCCTCTGATTTTACAGAGCATTTGCTTCATGGACCCCTCCAAGGCAGGAGAGAATAGAACATAGGAGGCTCCCTTTTCTCCCTGTCTTTAGTCTCCCTGTGACAGTGCCCATGATCTCCACTTTGAGTCCCTACCTTACCATCTGGGCCCTGGCTCACCCATTTCCCCGAGTGCTCAAGCTACTAGGCCAGTGGTGTTTTCCTGGGAGGCTGCTGTTTGTTTGTTCACTGTCAGAGAAGGGTGTTACCCATTGTCCACTGTTTGACCAGTGTGACCTCAGAGTTCTTCTTCACTTCATAAACCCCTGGGAGGGGTTGCCCCCAAACAGAACAATGGGCCTCTTCTTCAGGAGCAAGTGGGCTGCCCCACACAGCCTCGTGGCTGGAGGTGACTGGCTGTGTATTTAGTAGGGCTTTCTATTTCTTGTGTCCTAGATGCATCACTGTAAGCGATACCGCTCCCCTGAGCCAGACCCGTACCTGAGCTACCGATGGAAGAGGAGGAGATCTTACAGTCGGGAACATGAAGGGAGACTACGATACCCATCCCGAAGGGAGCCTCCCCCCCGGAGGTCTCGGTCCAGAAGGTAAGAGGAAACTAGGTAGGAAGGAAAGGCTCCTTTCCTCAGGGGGCTAGCCAGATAGACTCCTTGAGATGCCCCTGCCCAGCTGCCCTAGATCCTTGCCCTGTTCTCTCGGGGCTACTCCCCTAATCTCACCTGCATGCCCTGGCCTTAGCAGTAGCCACTGTCTGTGTTGCCTTTTCTTTTTCTGTCCTTGAGTGTCCTTTCCTCTCCTTTTCCCTATATGTGCCCCTGTTTTCTAGGCCAGCCTCTCCCCTGCTAGCCTTTTGAACCTTCCTCAGTGAAGATTAGGAATATAACCTTATCCCTAGAAAGATTGTTCCTTGGTCCTATTTCAGCCTGTAGGCCAAAGTTACAGTCAAAACAGCAGGCCACAGTGAACTCCTCTGTGCTTATAACCTGCCCCCACCCCACAATGTGCCTTTCCTTCCATGGCACCAGAAAGATGCCATCATGAGCCATGTCTCTAGTGAACGACCCCTGTACCTTTGCACCTTGCCCTCTCCTGCCCACCTGCCACCTGTCTGAGTGCTTCTTCATCAGGCACTCCCTCTGAGTCCTTTTCAGGGGTCCTACCACAGTCCTCTACCAGGAACCCACCTGACCAGTGTCCCCAACTCCTTTTTGGCAGTCATGACCGCCTGCCCTACCAGAGGAGATACCGGGAGCGCCGTGACAGTGACACTTACCGCCGTGACAGTGATACTTACCGCCGTGACAGTGACACCTACCGGTGTGAAGAGCGGAGCCCATCCTTTGGAGAGGACTGCTATGGATCTTCCCGATCTCGTCATCGTCGACGGTCACGAGAGAGGGGGCCATACCGGACCCGCAAGCATGCCCACCACTGCCACAAACGCCGCACCAGGTCTTGTAGCAGCGCCTCCTCGGTGAGTGGTGGCCAGAGTGTGCTGGCTGGGGTTTACCAGCCTCATCTCTTTCTAGCCTTCTCAGGCTGGCTGGTCTGGGTGAGTACTGCCAGCCTTGCGCACATGCGCTGGTGTGTGTGCATGTGTGTGTGTATGTGTCGTCTGGTCCAGGTGCAGGACTCAGCAGGGGGTTCCAGCTACTTCGTCTTCCAGCCCCTTGCCAGGGGCAGCTTTAGGGGCTCTGGCTCCGTCGCTGGCTGCCCCCCCCCAGCCTATCTATGACTACACACTGCTTCAGACACAGGCCACATGGTGCAAGTGGCCAGGGACACTTCTTGGGGATCCTTAGTAGTGTTGCTGATATGTGGTCTGCAGCTAAATGGCATGGGCCTTCCCACCCAGAGACTGCTCCTGTGTGTAGCTGCGTGCTCTGATGGGTGTGGACAGCATCTACGTCTGCAGACTCATCTCCACATCCCTTCCCAAAGGCCAGGAGGCTTTTGTGTCCCACAGGAGGGGAGGATTTACCTATTTAGCTCACACTGGGAGCTTCCCTTCTGACCTCCAACCCAGCCTCTTTATGTGAGGGACAATTACAGTGAGGAGGGGCAGCTTCCTGTTTAATGGATGTGTGAAGAAATGGCAGAAAGGCCCATACCCCAGGCCATCCGGCCTTGTTAGGTGGGGTTTAGGAGTCCACCTGCACTTGGTCCCCTGGGAAAGACAAACCAATGGTATATTTCTGAGGTGATGTGCGCTCTTCTCTTCTTCCCTCATCCCACTTCCCTGCCTCCCTTCCTTCTTCCTGTTGGCCATGAGGTCCCTGCGGAGCCATGGAGGGCCCAGGCATCTTCTCTGCACAGCTGTCTTCTGTGATTTCTTTGAGTGGCCATGGATTGAGGATTGACTCTGTGTGGGCCTGTCCAGCACGGTCTGGTGGCCTCTCAGCTCACTGCCACACACTGCCACAGGACAGCACTGCAAGTCTGGCTCTGCTTCTTCTCTTTTTGGTGCCCTCTATCGTCGTGAGGCTTCGGATAGGCCTGGATTGTGAATAGCACAGGCGCCAAGGCAAGGGCAGGAGTTGGCATGAGGCCTGTGTGGGCCATTGTGGTAGAAGGCCTGGAGGTCAACCAGCCCAGAGGATCCCAGGCTCCTTTCCTACTGGAGGCTAGTGGCAGGAAGGCTGCTGACAGAAGGCCGTTTTTGGTAGTGATGGTTAAGTTTGGCCAAGAATGCCATCAGGGGCAGGTAGCAGTTGGCTCTGAGTGGCAGCTGTCAGGCATGTGCAAGGCTGCGTGGGTCAGCAGAGGCAGGTGAGCACAGCCAGGCATTCTGCAGCTGAAGCCAGAGTGGCTTTCTAACCAGTCTGGATGGTCGGACCCAGGCTGGGCCAGCTGCCTTCTTGCGCCGTTCTCACTGCATCTTCAGCTCCGGCCAAAGCCACTATGGGAGGGCCCGGGAGGGGGTGACTTGGAAGAGGGAGTCAGGGCTATGGCTCTCCTCACCACCCGGCCCCTCGGCAGCAGAGACTGGTCATCTTTCTGAGCGTTTGCGGCACTCCTCTCATAGATAATGTCCGAGTTTTCCTTACATACCTGTAGCTGTTTTTACTTTTCTGTTTTTGAAGTCAGTTTGTGTCTTGACGTGTCCCTTGCAATATCCCTATCGTTATATATGCTGTGTGCCTTATGAAATGCTGGGATCTGGAAAATCCAACCAACCAACCCACCGGCTCCTCACCGTCTCCACCTCTGCCTTTGACTGACACCTCAATCTGTCAATCGGAACCGCCTACCATGCGATTGGTCGGATGGCGTTTCGGGGGGCGGTGCATGCAGAGAAGCCAACAGAGCAGTAAGCGCAGCAGCCGGAGTGTGGAAGATGACAAGGAGGGCCACCTGGTGTGCCGGATCGGCGATTGGCTCCAAGAGCGATGTACAGCCACCTTTCGTAAAACTTTACCTCTCTACTTTCTACCCCCCTTGTTAGACAAGACCTCTCCTGCCTGGAGGGGCCTCTAGTGCTCGTGGTGCCTTAGTGGGGCCACCAGTAATTGCCTGAATGACGCAGACGCTAGCAACTTCTGTTTTTAAGAGTGTAGCAGTGAGAGAGAAACCTTTTTTGTTTTTGAGAATTTGAATGCTGTGAACTTTCAGGAGCTGCCGACCCCCTGCCCTCCAGACTTTTATGCCCAACTTCTTTTCTCTCCTAGATGAGATCGTGGGGAACCTGGGCGAAGGCACCTTTGGCAAGGTGGTAGAGTGCTTGGACCATGCCAGGTGAGGGCTGGGACAGTACTGGCTCTGGATGTGATCTTCCTGGGATGAGCTAGCCTGCGGTTCTTGAGGGTGGTGGCTGTCAGACCTTAACTTTTTTCTTTTTGAAGGATAGCACCAAAGTAGGGTTCTGACCTGTACATGTTGGGGTTTTGCTGATCCACTGAAAATAAGGAGAAAATCTTGGGTTTTTGTAGGCATGTGGCATCCCTACTCAAGAACTGCTGATAAGTTGAGTGGCTCTGCCCCAGTTTCTCCACTTCTCAAGGCTGTGGTGGTGGATATTGGAACAGGGCTAGGGGCCCTGGCTCCCCTGTGCTAGGAGTCACTTCTTGTGATCTCTTTTAGGTTCTTGGCTTGGCAAGGGGTTGGGAGTGCTGCTAAGCCCAGCCCAAGCAAGAGCTCTCATCCTCTGAGGGTCTGCATGAGAGGCCATGAGGTTCCCAATTGAGAGAAACAAGGCCCTGGGTTTTCTCACCAAGCAGGCCACTGCTTCTCCAGTGTGGCTAGGGTAGGGTAGCGTGTGGTCCCTGCTGAGTGTGCCTAGGAAGAGTGGGGGTATGCTTGTGTGTGTCCTGCTGCTGGGGCCACCCTGCTCCCTCCCAGGCCTAACAGTGCAACATTTTGTGACCTTACCATTCCTCAGACTAGAACCTTTGCTTCCTCCTGTAGCTCTGGGTTGGGGGAAACCACCTCCTGGGAGCCAACTGCCTCCCTGCCTTAGTGACCCTTTAACTGGTTTGGCACTTTAGCTACAAAGTGCTAGTGTCCTCATTTGAGCCAGGTGCCACCCATGTGTGGTCCTGACTTTAGAGATGAAAAAACCTGCCCAGGATTTGCCTGAATCCACTTGATGGTGGAGCTGAGTACCACTGTACTGTAATGCTCCCACATTAGAATGGTGATCAGAGAGGACAGTCACACCCAGGCGTCCAGCCATCCCTGTGGTCACAAGATAAGGCAGCAGCAGCAGTGATTGAGAGGAAGCTTCCCTTTTTCTCCCAGTTCCCATTTAAATACCCCTTGGACCCAGTATGGCTTAAGAGGTTAGGGCTGGTACCAGTGGGTGGAGGACATGTATAGATTGGATAGTGACCAGGTGAAGATATGGCAGATGAGAGCTGTGATTCAACCCACTCTTGAGTACCTAGAGGGAAAATGAGCCTCTGAAGTCACTAGGGAGCAGGCACAGGGTCCAGGGAACTTTTAAGGAACTCAAATGGAGTCAGGGCCATTGAGGGTTGTTATGTTCACCTCACTAAAAGGAAGGGCCTTATTCTCAGAGCCATACCAAGGGTCTGCCTTTGGAAGTGGCAAGTTCCCCGTGTTGGGATTAGAGTGCCATGGAGGGAACCTGTTCTGTAAGAGTCTGGAGTATGAAGCTTTGCCTTTGAGGTCCTTTCCTGCTCTGAGAATCTGGGAAAATGGGATAGGGAGAGAATATTCTCTAGAAGATGCCTTTGTTCTGGGGCCCATGAGGCTTTCTCCTGAGGCACCAAGTCCAGCCTCCCTGCTGTCTCAGAGGACATAGCTTTGTGGGCCAGGACTGCCACATTCCAGTTCCCCACTGAGCATCTGAACTCTGGCTGTCCCTGCTGGCAGCTGAGCCTCTGCAGCAGGTTTCCTTCTCTGCACATGTCCTGCAGATGGCCCACTGGATGTGGTTGGGGGTATGAAATATAGTGCAGGGACGGTTAAAATCCTCTTTGGACACTTAAAGAGTTCCTGGCACTCTGAGGTCACTGATAGATGCAATGGCAGGTAGGTGGGCCTGGAGAGGGGTGTGGTAAAGAGTGGCCTTGGACTTCACAGTGAGAGAAGCCCATTGCTGGCGCACTTACCTCTTGCCAGACCTTAACTTCATCCTGAAACCTCCACTTCAGGGGAAGCTTTTTGCTCAGACTTGCAGAGGACATGCTCAGGAAACTCAGGTGGAAGGATTCTGGGTGGAGTAGAATGGCCGCAATAGGGACTGATGGGCCTAAAAGTTGGGTTACTGTGTGACCTCTTGGGCTGGCGCTGGTGATCAGGATTAGCCTCGGCTGCTCTGTGCACACTCTCCCCTGGGAGATGGCAGTGGCTGAGAACACAAAAGTCTATGGCTGGCACGCACGCCAAAGAGCATTAATTCACAAATGCCAGGGGGCTTGCTGTTGGGTGGGAAAAGGTCTGGTGTTGCATGGGGCAGGCCGGGCATCAAGTATCTTCTTTTTCCAGTACAGGCCGTTTCCAGAGCAGTGTTTGGTGGGAGTTGCTGGTTTGGGGCGGAGGGTGGGAGAAGGGCTGGGCAGCTGCTGACAAGACCCTCTGCTTCCTTCCTGGGTACCAGAGGGAAGTCTCAGGTTGCCCTGAAGATCATCCGCAACGTGGGCAAGTACCGGGAGGCTGCCCGGCTAGAAATCAATGTTCTCAAAAAAATCAAGGAGAAGGACAAAGAGAATAAGTTGTGAGTGTCTGCAAGGAGTGGGAGGGAAGCTTTCAGTGGAAAGAGTCTACCCCAGCTCTAACTGCTTGGACCCCCCAGCAGCTTAGCAGTTCCCATCACCTGCTTGGCACTGCCTTCTCCCTACACTCAAAGCCAGGGGGCTCTGGCAAGGAAGCCTTGCCAGAAGGAGCCTTTGGACTTCTAGGCTGTACCCCACCTGGTGCTGTGTTCTGTGCGGGGCCTCCCAGCCCTACATTTGTGAAGTGGGGACCTCTCTGGGTTGTGGTGGTGGGCACATGGTGCTCGGCAGGGCTCTCACATAATGGGAGGCATGCAAAGGAGGGCTTTCCATTGGCCAGCACACTGAGCCCTTTCTTCCAAGGACTGTGCTGAGCCTGGGCAGATAGATGAATCCAGCACAGACCCTCATGAAGCTCAGTAGTGTGAGTTGGAAAAAGCAACACTAGTCCTGTGGCACGTTCTGGCACTATTCCATCTCTTTCTTAGCAACACCTACCTGTGTCATAAATTGGGAGCTCAGACCAGAACCCTGTCCCCCGCTCCACTCCTATGCAGGAAGTTCATTTCCTTGCCTAGAGCTCATCTGGGTGATGGCTGGTGGGAAGATGTGTTCTTTGCCTTTTTAATTTTATTGATTTATTTTTTTGAGACGGAGTCTCACTTTGTTGCCCTCAGTAGAGTGCCGTAGCATCATAGCTCACAGTGACCTCAAACTCTTGGGCTCAAGCGATTGATTCTCTTGGCTCAGCCTCCTGAGTAGCTGGGATTACAGGCACCCGCCACAATGCCCGGCTATATTTAGAGGTGGCTTCTCTCTCTTGCTCTGGTTGGTCTTGAACCTGTGAGCTCAGGCAATCCACCCACCTTGGCCTCCCAGAGTGCTAGCTAGGATTACAGGCGTGAGCCACCGCGCCAGGCCCTGGAAGATACGTGCTTTCTCTGATTCTCTTTCTTCATGAGTGTCCCGGTGTATGACCCAGTGGCCTAGGAGAGAGTGGGTACTGGCTTTACCTGAGAGGGGGGTGAGACAGACCTCTAGCACAGAGCCTGAGCCCCATCCATCCTTCTCCCTCAGCCTGTGTGTCTTGATGTCTGACTGGTTCAACTTCCACGGTCACATGTGCATCGCCTTTGAGCTTCTGGGCAAGAACACCTTTGAGTTCCTGAAGGAGAATAACTTCCAGCCTTACCCCCTACCACATGTGCGGCACATGGCCTACCAGCTCTGCCATGCCCTTAGATGTAAGTGTCTACCTTCACCTGGAGCATGGGGCAGCCACACCCCACAGTCATCTGGTAACCTTGCTCTCCATTGGCTCTAGCACATTGCTAACCATTCTGCTGGGCCTGAGAGATACCAGAGCCCCTTTGACTGAAAGGCCTTCTGTCTTCAGGTGGCTATCTTCAGATAGGAATCTCAGTGTGAGGATAGAAAGGCTAGAATCCCCTCCAGAGACTTTCTAAGGCCTGCCTCTGCCCAAGGCACTCAGGAAGAAAAAAGGAAAGAGCTGCTGTAGAATTGGCTCAGCTACTGACCCTGCCTCCCTACATCTTGCATAGCATAAAAAGGTAGAAGCCTGACCTGAAAGATCCCACTGCATGGAGACCTCTGTCTCACCATCACTCCTCATCTGCTCACCAGACTTGAAGAGAACACTTGGTTGTACCAGTGCTCGACTCTGTAGGATCTGTGATGGTTGGAGCAGTACAGAAAGACTCCATGGAGAGAGGTCAATAGACCTAGAGCCAGACTGCAGGATCTGGACAGGTGGAGCAGGGATGGGCATTCCGAGGAAGGAGGACAGCTTAGTGAAAGCCTAGAGCCTGGAGCATGCTGAGACTCAGCTCTAATGGAGGGAAGGCTCACTGGGAAGTGGTGGGCCATATATTGTGAGGTTCTTGAATGCCATATGGTAGCCATGAGCCCAAAAGTCAGGAAGCCCAGGAAGTCACTGTCAGTAGGATGGGCTGGAGGATGAGCTGCTCAGGGCTAGTAAGAGAGTCAGGTCTGGGTTCCTGGGTGTGTGACCCGTGCAGTCAATCAAATAGGACCCTGTGCTTGATTTAATGCTTTTCCCACCACCTTAACATTCTTAGTAATTTTTTTAACAAGGGACCGCATTTTCAATTTGCTGTGGGCCTTGCCAGTTGTATAGCTGGTGCTGGGGAAAGAGAACTACCCCAAGGCTGTTGCTGCAGCTTTAGTGAGAGACAGTTGAGGAGGCCTGGAGAGGAGGAAGAGGGAAGTTTTGAATGGATAAGGTCTTCCCCCTTCTCCTGAAGTATCAGAACCTTATAAGGCCTCAAGAATGGGAACCCTTAAGAGGGAAGCCAGCAGAGAAGTAAGATGAGGTCCAGCTCCCTACTCAGGTTGGGGTAATCATTGCTGGCTTTGGAGGAGAGGTCTGGCCTAGAGCTGGCAGAAGAGCCTGAGAGCACAGGTTCTCAATGCCTACTTCCCTCCTCTTTCTCTGTTCCCCAGTCTTGCACGAGAACCAGCTGACTCACACAGACTTAAAGCCAGAGAATATCCTGTTTGTGAATTCTGAGTTTGAAACCCTCTACAACGAGCACAAGGTACTGGTGGGGGTTGGGGTGAGGCGCTGCTGTCCGGGGGGGTGGGTTACCTGCTGGTACAGACTCCTGACCTCACTGGCCTGTCTTGTACTTCAGAGTTGCGAGGAGAAGTCGGTGAAGAACACCAGCATCCGAGTGGCTGACTTCGGTAGTGCCACCTTTGATCATGAACATCACACAACCATTGTGGCCACTCGTCACTATCGCCCACCTGAGGTGATCCTTGGTGAGTGACTGTATAGCCCGTCGGCTGGTTACAGGACAATTTTGGGGAGGGTATGAACAGAAAGGGCAGGCAAAACGTCTTAGACCAAGTGTCATAGGACACTGAGGTTGCTTACTTGGCCTTGTCAGTCAGCCTTACTGAGAGAGGCCTTGTGCTAAATTCTGCCAGCCAGTGTGGCAGCTGCCTGATGATCTCTAGGCTAGGAACAACAAACTGGACCTTATAGCCTTTCCCTGTCTTGGCTTTCAGAGCTAGGCTGGGCACAGCCCTGCGATGTTTGGAGTATTGGCTGCATTCTCTTCGAGTACTACCGGGGCTTCACACTGTTCCAGGTACAGCACCCCACATTGCTTCCCTAACCTGGACATTGCTACTCTTGGGTAGGAAGCCCCATATGGCTGTGGAGAGGGAGGGCTCTCAAATGTTGTGTATGCTCAGGGGAAGGCAGCAGTCTATGTAGCCTGCGCATGCAGGGATGAGTCTTGTGCTAGGAGGAGTGAGCATTGTTGGCAGGGGTACAACAGCACAAATGAAGGCATGGAGATGGCTGGAACATATTCTGGGGAGAGAGTTGAGCTAACCACAGAGAGATGTGCAGTCATGGCCAAGTCTACCTGAAGGGCTGAGGAGTGACTCTGGCCCTGAGATAACAGGATGGCGAGCTGCCACCAGGTCAAAGAGGCTGGGACTGCTCTTCATTGGTTTGCATCTCCTGGGGCAGAGAGAGCACTTGCCCATCTCTCTTATTCTGTATTCTCCCTGAGGGGTCTGAGACTGGAACTGACCCCTACTTGCTGTGTCCCTGATCTTTCACAGACCCATGAAAACCGAGAGCACTTGGTAATGATGGAGAAGATCCTAGGGCCCATCCCATCACATATGATTCACCGTACCAGGTAAGAACTTCTCTTTCAGGGCTGACATTGGAGCCTTTCCTTTCTTGACTGTCAGCAGGGTACTGGGATTTGAATAGCTCTTCCAAGGCTCCTGAATGCCTTCTCTGTACACCCTGGCTTTGCTGCCAGTCTGTAGACTGCTGCTGTCTTAAATCTTGCCCGAGTTGCTCTTCCTTTCCTTCCACCAGAGGGCTGTCCTCCAACCACTCCCACAACTGACTCTCCCCTCCCTCACTAAATTTTCAGGAAGCAGAAATATTTCTACAAAGGGGGCCTGGTTTGGGATGAAAACAGCTCTGACGGCCGGTATGTGAAGGAAAACTGCAAACCTCTGAAGGTCAGTTTCTCAGCTCATGCCAAGGAGACCTCAGGCACTGGGCATACAGCAGAGAGCCCAGGTAGCTTAAGGCTGCCTCCTTGTTCAGCTAAGTAGGAGGCGGCTCCCAAGACTGTTGGGTACTGGCAGTGGGGCTTCCTGCAAACTGCTCCAGAGGGGACCTACCCCTTCCGCACAGGGTGGCTATGAATATAATTGGGGGACACCAGAAGAGCCAGATGTCAGAGACCCTGCTGCTTCTTGTCCCACCCTCTTCTCAATTTGGGAAAAAAATAGGCAGGACTAAGGTCAGGGGGAGGGAAGACCTAGCTATGGCCAGGAAGCCTCTGTCAACTGCATCTGGTGCTCAGACTAGTGAATTTTGCAGAGGTGACCTCTACCCACCTGTCAGGACTTTGCATGTAGGGCAGAGGTACCAACTCAGCAAGACACCTAGTAGCCTGACAAGTTCCAAGCAGAACGTTAAACCCAGGCGTGAAAGGAAAGGAGCTGCTCACTGTCCAGGAGGGTGAAGCAGAGTCCTCCAAGGAGGCATCACTGCCTCTTTGCCCCAGTCCAGCAAGGCGTCCCAGAGGCAAAGGGACCTGCTGTGGCTTCCCCACAACCCTGCCATCACACTGAGGCACCTTGTGTCCCTGAGCAGAGTTATATGCTCCAAGATACTCCGGAGCACGTGCAGCTGTTTGACCTGATGAGGAAGATGTTAGAATTTGACCCTGCCCAGCGCATCACACTGGCCGAGGCACTGCTGCATCCCTTCTTTGCTGGCCTGACCCCTGAGGAACGGTCCTTCCACAGCAGCCGCAACCCAAGCAGATGACAGGTGCAGGCCACCCTGCAAAGAGATGGAGAGTGGGACTGGGCTGTCCAGCCTCTTTTCTCCAGCCTCTACCACCGGCCCCAGGGCCAGAGCCACCCAACGAACAGTGCAATGTGAAGGAAGGCAGGAGCCTGCAGGGGAGGAGACTTGGTGCCCAGCTGCCAGAAAGCACAGATTTGACCCAAGCTATTTATATGTTGTAAAGTTATAATAAAGTGTTTCTTACTGTTTGTAACCCCTGGTACCAGTGTGTCCGTCTCCAGGCTCCTTGCCTTCTCCTCTCCCTGACCTCATAATAAAGTCTGTCTTAGCAGTTCAGCTTGTGGAGAGATAAGTGTGAACTGGGGAAAGCCCAGAAGAGCTAGTCAGTGGAATGACCAGAAGCAGGGACATCTTTCAGCCCAAAAGATCAGTCCAGCCACAAGGTGGGGCTGACGTGGCAGGCTGCTGAGCAGTCCTGTCTTTGCCTGTACCTCCCAGTCCCAAAGAACCAAGGGGAACAGCCCAGTGGAGGTAGACAGTCAGGGTCTGGTTTTCCCTGCCCTGCAACCCAACAACTGTGGTCTAGTGAGGGCATGCTGTGATGGGGCAGGTTCTCACACTTCATCAGCCTGAAAAGCAGTTCGCCACACAGCATAGGACTCAGTCATTCAACTTTATTTTAGTGCTGGTTTTGGGTTCCCCAAGAGCTGCATGAGATATGATAGGCTTGCTACCTGACTGGGGCCCTTTGGGGACTGGGCACTATAGGCAGATGCCTCTGAAAAGAGCTGCAGGTAGAGGAATCATACTTACTTCTAATACATTTGGGGAAGGCCCCCTTGCCACCTAGGGAGAGACTTGGGCACAAACTTCCAGTGGCCCCTCAACAAGATCATCACCCCCAGGGCCATGGCAACTCTATGCAACAGTCTTCCCCAGGCCAGGTTCTCATTTCCCACTGTGCCTAACCAGGGGGTCAAAGTGCATTACCAGGCAGCCAGAACCTGTTTAACAGTTGCCTACTGTAAACCTGTCCCCAAGATTGCTTCTCAGGTTGTGGCCCTACCCCTGAAGAGAAGACCCCAGCTTGGTTGCTACTTGGCCCTGAGAGTGAGCAGCGGCTCAGGGAGGAGACAGAACACGAGAGTCACAGTCCCCCCTACTGCTGGAGACAAATACTGGAGAGAATGGGAGGAAAGGAAGGACCAGCCTCTCCAACCTGCCTCATTGGCTCCTGGCTATGCTCCTATGAGAAAAGTGATAAGCAGCCTGAAACCTATGGCACCAGGGCCTACCCTGTGTCCACAGTCCTTCGTGAGCCCTCCCACTCCCTACCCTCTCAATCAGTAGGTGGGCACAGCAGAAGGAAGCCTAAAGCCCTGGAAAAGGCTTAAGCGCAAATCTTTTGCAAGGGTCCCTGCCAGGCTTCCAGGCATGGCTCCTTGTTCCATCACCCTTCAGGGCCTAGGCCTGGGAAGATCCTGGGCCTCAATGCCCTAGGATCTGAGCAGCAGTATGTTCCTATGCCTGAGCCCCACCAGTGAGTTCACCCAGAACTAGCCTTGTTTTGGCATCTCTGAGACAGTGCTGGCCCCAAGCTGACTCATCCAGAGTGGGGACCCATACAAAGCCTAGCTGTTATAAGAGCTAAGGTGGAGCCCAGACAAGGGAGGGACATGTACCCTGCTCTATGGTGATAGCTGCAGAGGACCATTTCAGGAGAAGAGCACAGAGAACAGAAAAGTAGGGTATGGATGTGCAGGCAAGGGAGGGGTAGGGATTGGTGGCCTAGGACAGAAGCACCAGGGAGCCTCTTCTGGCTCAGCACCAGGCTCCCCCAGGGGCCTCCCTAATACTGAACATTAAAGCTGCACCCTGAGGGGTCTGGCCCAGCCTAGGCAAAGGCTCAGCCCCAGCTGGGGAAGTGGGGGCACTGCTGGCAAGATGGGCACTGTGGTTCTACAGTAACAAAACCTTATACTACCTGTGCTGAAGATAACAGAAAAACAGTATAAAATCCCGATACAGTAATACCATCCTGATGCCGTCCCCTTCCCTACCTCTGAATGATGGAGAGTAAAGAAATTAAAGACCCTTGGAAAAATTCCAGCAAAAAACACAGATCAGCTCAGGAGAAAGGGTCAAAAGCCCCCACATTAACCTCGGGTAGGGTTAGAGGCAGGCCTAGTCTGTCACAGCCCACACAATGAATGGAGCACGCAGGTCTGCCCCCTAGTGGACACCTGCCATACAGCGGGTTCTACATGATTTAGGGGAAGGGCTTGCACAGCAGTGGGTAAGCAGGGGAGTCAAAAAGCCACAAGCTCTGAAACAGAGCAGGTACAGGCCCCAAACAGGACCTGGCCCACCCTTCAGGGTGCTCGCCCAGGCCCAGTGGCTGTAAACCTGAAACACAGTCTGAGAGCTGCCTATTTCTGTAAACAGAGGCCCACCTGGCCATACAGGAGGCCAAGGGTAGAGATGCCTGGAGCAACTATGCACTCAGCCTGCCAGCCAGCCCTGCACACCCAGTGGGAAAGCCTTCCCTGGCTAGGGGCAGGTGACAGGTCAATTTTAGCCAAGTAAGTTCTGTTCTCTCTCACAGAAGAAACAAACCCCAAAGAGGAAAACTTTAACAACAAGGTCCATGAAACTTCACATCCTTAAGGCGTTCGTCATCAGGTTCAGTGTCAGAAGCAGCAGGGACTGCAGGATCCAGCCTGACCAGGGCCCCCTAGGCAGAATGCAGTGGGATAACAAATTTGCAGCCGAAGGGTGAGTGGTAGTTGATGCCCACTTCCTGGAAGACCTGCTGGGGAATACCGATGTCACACAAATAGACTCGGCCTGCGTGCTCTCCCAGTGGCAGAGGCAGGCCTAATGCCAGTGACCATTTGGCATCAATGCCCTGTTCAACTTCATGCACAGGAGGGTCTATGCTGAGTACTGGAGCCCGGTTCTGATTGGCCCAGGCCACAGCTGCCTTGTACCAGGGCTGATCCCGCAGGAAGGCGTTCTCAGGGCAATCCAGGCAGTTGATGACCAGGTCCACAGGGCTAGTGGGCAGATCTGCAGGTGGAAAGAGTACCATCTGAAAATTCCTATAAGCAAAGAGCAGCTCAGGTTTGAACTACAGCCCAGGTAGCCCCAAGAGTGTTAAGTTTTGGTTCAGCACTCGTAGCGCAGTAGTTACAGCGCCGGCCACTTACACCGAGGCTCGTGGGTTCAAACCCAGCCTGGGCCAGCTGAACAACAATGACAACTGCAACAATAAAAAAAAGAAATAGTGAGACTGCCTCCAAAAACAAAAAAAAAAAGTGTTGGACAGCGCCTGTGGCTCAAGGAGTAGGGGGCCAGCCCCATATACTGGAGGTGGCGGATTCAAACCTGGCCCCAGCCAAAAACTGCACCAAAAACAACAACAACAACAACAAAAAAAAAACAGTGTTTAGTTTTCCAGACAAAGACACTACTCTAAAGGCTGGTCTTCTGATCTTCTCAAGGCTGGGCCAAGACATAGGCTCTGAGAGTTCCAAAGCATGGTTGGGCTAGGTGCTAAAGACAAGGGTATGTCAGCCTGACACACCACTGCCCTCCTGGAGCTTCCAGGCTGAAGCACTGTCCTGCAGAGTATGTGCAGAGCTTCTCCAGCCCTCACCTCTTCTGCCTTGGCTAGGTAAATCTTTGTATATCTGACTAACGCCCTAAATGTATTATAAGCTCTGGGTAGGTAGAGTCCACTGCCAAGTCTGCCCTCACAGGGAAGCCCTGCTCAGGGCTCAGCAAAAACAAGTGCTGACTGCTCTTTTTTGACTGACCCAAGAAGGGTGAGCAAGTGAAAGCCTGCTTATTCTACTCTGCGCTGGCCTACTCAATCTATTCTAGCCAGCCTGCTCTCCTCTCTCATTATCTCATAAGAATGGGTCTTCCACTCAGGCCAACCTTAAGAATGAGGAGGGAACCTATCACCATTTTCCAAAGCATTTAAAATGGCTCTTCTGCTGTAACCAGGCCTTTGGGACAGCATAAGAGCAAGATGTCTCAACAAATATGTATATCTTGCCAGGTGCAGTGGCTCAGTGGCCTATAATCCTAACACTCTGGGAGGTCAAGGCAGGTGAATTGCTTGAGTTTAAGGAGCTTGAGACTAGCTTAAGCAAGAGCAAGACCCCATCTCTAAAAATAGCTGGGCATTGTGATGGACACCTGTAGTCCCAGCTACATGGTGGGGTGAGGCAAGAGGATTGCTTGAGTCCAGAAGTTGCTGTGAACTATGATGCCACAGCACTACTGAGGGCAACAAAGTAAGACTCTGTCTTAAAAAAACACACACAAGGCTCGGCGTCTGTGGCTCAATGGGCTAAGGCGCCAGCCACGTACACCTGAGCTGGCGGGTTCGAATCTAGCCCAGGCCTGCCAAACAACAATAATGGCTGCAACCAAAAAATGTCTGGGCGTTGTGGTGGGCGCCTGTAGTCCCAGCTACTTGGGAGGTGGAGGCAGGAGACTCGCTTGAGCCCAGGAATTGGAGGTTGCTGTGAGCTGTGATGCCATGGCACTCTACCCAGGGTGACAGCTTGAGGCTCTGTCTCAAAAAAAAAAAGTACAAAAGCAGTCAATCCTGGAGGTGAGGCGCACTTCTGGGCAGCACCCTCACTTTCTCTGGGGCCCCAGTGTAAAGAAACCCCCACTGCACACAGTGAAGATGTCAACAATGCC
>CAUYRH010122059.1:0-18781 GCA_963574655.1 Perodicticus potto | reverse complement strand
AAGAAGACAGGCACATGGCCTACAGACACATAATTAGAATACTTTTTAAAGTTGAAGAGAAAAAAGGTTCTAAAAAACATGTTATGCAACAATATATTTTAAAAAACACATAGGAAGCTTTTAATTTTTCTACTTTTGTTTGGTGTTTTGTATGGAGCAAAGTGATCCCTACACTTTGAAGAACGATTTAGCACCAATTCTGCAGTTGAGCGACAGAGCAGCTCCTGCTGGTAGTATTAAAAGAATATAGAAACAGCCCAGTGGACATTACTGTGAAATCAAAATACCATTTTCTTGGCTGGTTCTCGCTGAGCTTAAGGGAAGATTTAGCTCTTGGACCAGGCAGAACTTTCTGTCTTCCAAGAGACCAACTGGTTTGGTCTGGAACATCAATTCTCAAATAAACCCCTTGGGATAACTCAAAATATATTCTTTTTAAAAATTATTATTAAATCATAGCTGTGTACATTAATGCAATCAAGGGGTACAATGTGCTGGTTTTATATACAATTTGAAATATTTTCATCGAATTGGGTAACATAGGCTTCATGGCATTTTCTTAGTTACTGTGTTCAGACATTTATATTCTGCATTTAGTAAATTTCACCTGTACCCTTCTAAGATGCACCGTAGGTGAGGTCCCACCAATTACCCTCCCTTCACCCATCCTCCCCCATCCCTTCCCTTGCCCCTTACCCCATATTCTTACGCTATAGTTTCATAGTAGGGCTGAGTACATTGGATACTTTTTCTTCCATTCTTGAGATACGTTGCTAAGAAGATATGTTCCAGTTTCTTTAAGGCTTCATAATATTCCATGGTGTACATATACCACAATTTATACACTACTGGGACCTGATCAAACTAAAAAGCTTCTGCATAATAGCCAAGAACACAGTAAGTAAAGCAAGCAGACAGCCCTCAGAATGGGAGAAGATATTTGCAGGTTATGTCTCTGACAAAGGTTTAATAACCAGAATCCACAGAGAACTCAAACGTATTAGCAAGAAAAGAACAAGTGATTCCATCTCAGGGTGGGAAAAGGACTTGAAGAGAAACTTCTCTGAAGAAGACAGGCACATGGCCTACAGACATATGAAAAAATGCTCATCATCCTTAATCATCCAGAGAAATGAAAATCAAAACTACTTTGAGATATCATCTAACTCCAGTAAGATTAGCCCACATCACAAAATCCCAAAACCAGAGATGTTGGCGTGGATGTGGAAAAAAGGGAACACTTCTACATTGCTGGAATGCAAAGTAATACACTCCTTTTAGAAAGATCTTTGGAGACTACTTAGAGATCTAAAAATAGACATACCATTCGATCCTATAATTCCTCTACTATGTATATATCCAGAAGACCAAAAACCACATTATAACAAAGATATTTGTACCAGAATGTTTATTTCAGCCCAACTCATAATTGCTAAGTCATGGAAGAAGCCCAAGTGCCCATCGCCCATGAATGGATCAGTAAATTGTGATATATGTACACCATAGAATATTATGCAGTCTTAAAGAAAGATGGAGACTTTACCTCTTTTGTGTTTACATGGGTGGAACTGGAACATATTCTTCTTAGCAAAGTATCTCAAGAATGGAAGAAACAGTATCCAATGTACTCAGTCTTACTATGAAACTAATTTATAGCTTTCTTATGAAAGCTATAACCCAATTATAGCCCAAAAAGAAGGGGAATTGGGAGAGGGATGGGAGGGGAAGGGGGAGGATAGGGCAATTGGTGGGACCACACCTATGGTGCATCTTACAAGGGTACATGTAAAATTTACTAGGTGTAGAATATAAATGCCTTAACACAATAAATGAAATAAAGAAATAAATAAAGAAAATGTTGTGAAGGCTATGTTAGCCAGTTTGATGAAAACATTCCAAATTGTATATAAAACCAGCACATTGTATCCCATGATTGCATTAATGTACACAGCTATGATTTAATTTTAAAAAAAAGAAAGAAAGAAAAGAAAACACACTTCTCAATAGCACATGGCTCAAAGCTAAAGTCTCAAGAGAAATAAGATATATTTTGAACTAAACAGAAATGAAAAATAACATCAAAATTCAGGGGATTCAATAAAGTAGTCCTAGAGGGGAAGTTATAGCATTTGATGCATATATTAGAAAAGGAGAAAGATATAAAAAAAAAAATAGTGTAAGTTTCTACCATAAGAAACTAGAGTAAAGGAACAATTTTCTTCTCCAGAAGGTAGAGAAGAAAAATAATAAAAATCATAACATAAATTAATGAAATTTAAAACAAAAAAACAACAGAGAAAATCAATGCAATTGAAAGTTGGTACCTTCAAAAGATCAATGAAATCTGCAAGCCTCTACATAGGCTTACCAAAAAAAACAATAGAAGACAAGAATTACTAATAACAGAAATAAAAGAGGGGTTATCACTACCAATCACATGGACATTAAAAGGGTAATAAAAAATACTATAAATGACGCTTTGCCCACAGATTTGATGAATTAGATGAAATGGATCTATTCTGTAAAGATACAAACTCCCAAAATCATAAAAGGAAAAATAGATAATCTGAATAGGATACTACCAACTAAATAAATTAGGTCAATAATTTACAACCATCAAAAAAAAAAAAAAAAAAAAAAAGATCAACCAAAGGTGGATTCACCAGTGAATTCTACCAAATATTTAAGGAAGAAATGTTATAATTCTCCACAATTTCTTTCAGAAAATCATTCATGGGGACCATTCTTTCCTCATCTGTGAGTCCTTAAGCAGATAAAGACATTACAAGAAAGAACAACTACAGATCAATATCTGTCCTTAATGTAAATGCAAAAATTCTTAACAATACATTAGTACACTAAAAACAATAGTGAGCGAAAGTGATTATACACATGGCAAAGTAGAACTCATTCTAGGTATGCAAGATTTGTTTAATATTTGAAAACCAATCAACATAATCCAACATATCAACAAGATAAAAAAGAAAAATTGCATGATTGTATTAACTGCAGCTGAAAAGACATTTGACAAAATCTAATACTTATATATAATTTTTAAGAATTCAGGAAACTAGGAATACAAGGAAACATCCCCAATTTGATAAAGAGCATCTACAAAAAACCTACAGCATACTTAATGGTGAAAAGCTGACCATGTTCTCTCTAAGATCATGAATAAGGATGTTCCCCTCACCATTCCTAACTTATCATACTGGATACCCACTTAAATAAGACAAGAAAAGGAAATGAAAGGTATGCAGATAGCAATGGAAAAAATTGTCTTTGTTCACATATGAAATAATTATCTATGTAGAAAATCTGAAAGTATGGGGGGGAAAGTTTTTGGAATTAGTAAGTGATACAAAGTTAAGATACAAAGGTCTATTGCTTTTCTATATGACAACAATGATCAATTAGTAGAAAAAACATATTTGCAATAATAACCCCCCCAAAATGAAATACTTAAATCTAAAAAATATGTACAAGATCTATAAGGGGAAAACTACAAAACTGATTAAATAATAAATAAAATCTAAATAAAAAATATTCCATATTCACAGATATAAAGACTCAGTATTAAGATATCAATTCTTCCCAACTCGTTCTAAAAATTCAAAGCAATCCCAATCAAAATTTCAGCAAGCTATTTTCCAAACTGGATAACCTGATTCTAAAATTTATATAGAAAAGATCTAGAATAATTAACAAAATACTGAAGAACATTAAGCTTGGAGGACTTATAATACCCAATTTCAAGGCTTACCATAAAGGCATAATAATCAAGAAAGTGTAGTAGCAAAAGAATAGACACAGAAAAATGGAACAGAGTACAGAGCTCAAAAATAGACCTACACAAATACAATCAACTGATCTTGAGCAAAGGAACAATGGCAATTAAGGGAGAAAGACAGTCTTTTCAATTCACTGGATATTTGGATATTTATATGCAAAAACAAACAAAGAACAACAAAAAAAAACCTAGACACAGACCTTTAACAAAAATTTGCTCCAAATGGACCACAGACCTAAAGAAAATGCAAAACTATACAACTTATAGAAAAAAATATAAAAGAAAATGTAGGTGATGCTGAGCTTGACAATGAATTTTTAGATACCATGCCAAAAGCAAAGTCCATGAAAGAAAACAATTGGTAAATTGGATTTTATTTAAGAGCTTATTCCCCATCTGATTCCCTTACCCAGACAGCCACTCAGGCAGTTGGTTCATCCAAGTTCATCAGCTTAGTTATCAACATTAAGAGACCTTACTGTATTTGGGGGATCAAGAAAGAGGGAATCTAGAATCCCCAAAATTTAGTGTCTAAGGAATAGGTGATACTACCAAGGATCTGTGTATATGATGCAGTATGAATATTTTAATTTGTCACTCCTGCACACAAGAAAATTTTTACCCATTTAATTCATCTTAATAAATTTCTGTCTCTATCATTTTTCTCATTAAGTATGTATTACTATCTCACTAGGGCATTTTGCAGCTTAATTAATCATATGCACTTATTTGAGCCTTTATAAGGAAAAGAGCTAAAGAAAATACCTTACATATACATATATATTTGCACTGTGGAGAACATAGTGCCATGATAAATATGCTGTAACAGTATAAAACAAAGAGAGCTCTGGGCCAGAGTGGTGAGGGGGGTGATGTGAAGAACAGAGACACAGAAATTGTATAAACCATGGCTAAAAAATAACCAGAGCAGGTATCAAGGCAAGACAAACCAAGTAGATCAGTTATAAATCAGAAATAAGTTTAACTCTGATTGTTTTGGTGAGGAGAGGAAGAAATGATCCTTGTTTTGACTAGACATAACTACACTGAAGGTTCAAATCAAGAAATGGAACAGATACCATGTTGGATATTCTCCTTTGCCTCTCCAGGTAACACTCTCCGCCTTCTCCACCCTTACCAGGAGTCTGGCCTTTATGTATACGTTAAGTTCATACTGGCTTCCCCCTGAAGGCCAAATAGCAGGAGATCAGAAGGCAGAAGGCAAGAGTACTTATTTTCTTATCTCCTCCCTGTTGTGCTGTGTTGAGCATGGCTGCCTTCCTCTCCCAAGGGCACAGCTCCTGGCAGACAGCCGTCTCCTGCAGCCCTCCCTGGAGCCTTCAGCTTTTGTACCATCTCTCGTTACCTTTCTTGACCTTGCCCACATCTTTGAAAATGTCCATTAGTTTACTTCTCCTCATCTGTTACCTGCCTAGACTCTAATTGACACAAGTATAAAATATGTATACATAAAGAGAATATGAACTGTATTAATTTGCTGGCAAGGGCTTTCAGCCTTAATGAAATAGATATTACTTCTATAACAAAAAGTAGTGTAATAGGATAAGCCTCCCCTGTAGAGTTCTCCCAGAGTTGTTGATGTCTTCTTTGCTCCCTTTGCTCTTTCTACCTAGCATAGCATTGTCATGGGATCATTGTAGTGGACATGAAGTAAATTAGACAAGGAGAGTTCATCTGGGAAAAGCTTTATGAGATGAGGTACCTGAGAAGTATGAGAATTGCTGAGGTTCTGGCTGTTGAAATCTACTCAGGCACCTTTAGTTGGCTTCACAGCTGTGCACACCCAGGAGATGCCAACCCTGGGTGGCATCTTACCCTAACCCATCTGTCCCTTCAGCCAGACAGTGAAAGTAGACAAGCATCTGTTGAACTCCTACTCAAGTTGCAAATGCACGTTAAGATCACAGACAGTGTTTATTAACAAACTCAGAACTGCCTTTCAGGGTGTATTTCCTGACAAAGCAAGTGTACAAGATGCTTTGAAGCACATCATTCAATACTGAAACATGTAGGTCATGATAACCTCAACACCATGTACCTTGAAATGCAATGTGCACACAATTCTCTGGTTTCAGTTGCCAGAACCAAACTATTTTGAGACAGGATTCATTTTTAAAAAATAAGAATGCTTACATCAACGCCAGCAGAAGTGGTCTTCTAACACTCAGTTTTAAAGAAGAACTGCATGTACATCTACATAATTAAAGTGAATCTTTAACCCCTGAACTCAAAATATCATATTCAGGGTTTTCTATACAATCACCAAAACCGCGGTTCCCCCAGATGACCTTCAAAGCCACTAGCTAATGGACCGTAACTGGCACTAACTCCTTTGACACATATATATCCATTTAGTGTTCTCATCTTTCCTCTGAATCGTGAACTCCTGACCCTTCCTCCGTATGATTTGGGGGCATGTCCTTCCTTCACAGCCTTTTCAATGTCAGGTCTACCTGTTATACGCCTCAGAGCACTTCCTTGACTCCTTTCATCTTTACACCCACGTGCAATTTTTCTCCAAGACAGTATCTTCATATCATTCCCCTTTCCACCACATTCAAATGGCTCAGATTAATAGGAATGCACTCGGACCTGTTTCATTTTAGGACTAAGCAATATCAAAGGTCTCTTGTAGCTGTGATTTCATTATTCCTCCACTTAACTTTTCTGATCTCATGTAATAATCTTGTCTGAGGTTGGTCCCTTGGTGTCAGCCACTCCTCACACATACATCTAAAAACATTTACTGAGTGCCTGCAATGGGGAGAGCACAGAGCTAGAATCTAGAAATACAAAGAGCTATTTCTGCCCTTGACATGCAATAGCAGTTACCATTCCAAGAGCTTCTCCATGGGGTAATTCAGCAGGGCTCATCATATCCTCACAACAACCCTATGATAGAGGCACTCTTGATGACTTCATTCTATAGATAAGAAAACTGAGACACAGAAGTTGATAACTTGGCCCAAGTCATATAATAGTAAGCGGCTGAGCCAATTGTCCTAAATAATAAAGTCTCTTTAATAATAATAAACAGTGAAATATTCTTACTTAAATGCATTAATAAAATACCAAACAGGAAAATCTCAGCTGTGCTAAGATGTCCAGGATGAGAGGCTACTTGATCTTCAAAGGTGCTTTCCACCCCTACCTACCATGTCCATGTGGACATGATAGCTCCATTTGGAGCACTCATCATATAATCTCAGCCAAGTCATTTCCATCTCAACAACAGTGCAGGTGAGCAACTCACCTCAAAAAGACCATCTTCAATGAATTGACAGCCTTTGGTGCATTATTACTTTGAACATGACAAGACTGTTACTTTTTACACATACTCATCTGACATCATTTTTTTCTAACTTGTTCTCATGCCATGTTTAATCTCCCCAACCAATCTATCAAGGGCACCTCCAGCCAAGCCTGGTACAGTGCTTATCAAATAGCAAGCAAGGTTTGTTAATAAATCAAGTAATTCACTTTATCCAAGGAGTCCAATCCAAACTATCAGACCAGTCTAAGGACATTCACTCACCTTGACCTGGCAGAGCCTCTCCCATCAATCCACCAGGGCTCAGCTGACAGCAATTCTCCTCCAATCAGTGCCCTATACTCTCATCCCTGTGACTTTTATCTTGCATTAAATGGTTATATAAACACTGAGGCTCCAAAGCAGTAAAAGGAACTTTTATTTTCTCATGGTTTCCATCACCCAGGTTTTTCTATTGTATTGTAAATCCAAAACTGCCATAAAAGTTAGAAGCTTCAAAAGTGCCTTTATAGGAATTTGGATTGCAGTCAAACATCTACCCTGTTTCCAGTGGTGGCATTTCCTCCCCTACACCTTAACACAAGTTCACACAGTGTATTAGGAAGATCTGCAGACCTAAGCAGGTTTGAGCTATTTTCCATCACTCATTATTGCAAATGTATTTGTGTTTTAACCATGGGGTATTCTTAAGTCTTGCTGCTGGTGATGCTTTCTGTAAACAACAGTAATTCTCAAGTGTCTTATCGTGAATGCAATGAGTCATCTCCAGTGCAGAAAAGTGGCTTTATTTAGGACTGGCCAGAGGAGGAGGGGCATCATCACAGGCAGTTTGATAGAGGATCTGCAGAATCCTCTCTCATTTGCCTTGTGTAGCAGGTCCAGTTTCCTCCTTTTTCTGTCTCCTGATATAAGAACTGCATGCCTGAATATTCAGCAAAAATCTGCAAATTGATTTTTATCTAAATTATTTCTTCTTAATTGTTTCAGATTAAGTGCATTTTGCAAGCCCTCCCTCAATCTAGTTGTGTGATCCCACAATGACCATGTGACACATAGGAGGCACTAAATAAATGTTTAGTTAGTATTTGCTGACCAGAAAGGAAAAAGATAAAATAGAAGCAAGAAAGGGAGAGAAGCAAAACGGATCATCGTAGGTGAAAAGAAGTCAAGGTCAAAGACTTCATTCATGTCTGTCTGGTTCATGGGACCTCAAGAGCCAATCACCCTCTTCTTGAATTTATACTATTAAGATAACCTTTTGAAAGAAAGCAACCTGCTTGTAGCAACTTACCACCACTGCTGGAGAAGTATAAGTCAACATTATTTTCACCTCTGATGTTTTCACCAGCAGAAGTAATGTATCAGATATCTGCTTCCATAATAGTAAATGCATACCAAAGACCCACAGAAACCTCAGGAGCAGACAGCAATGAACATTTACTTTCTATATCTGGGTCGTTGGGGGTTGGCGGGATGGCTGTGCTAATCTGGCCAGATTTGTTCACAGCTCTGCAATCAGCTAGCTGTCAGCTGATGTCAGCTGGCTTTGGCTGGGCCAACTGGGATTCTTCAGCCCTGTTCCACATGTCTTTTATCCTCCAATAAGCTTCAGACATATTGTTATGGCAATAGAAGAGGAACTTGTCATTAGAAATACACAAGGGCTCTTGAGGCCTCAGCACAGAGCTGGCCTACCCTCACCTTCATCTTATTCTATTGGCCAAAGCAAACCCATGGTCAATCCCTGGAACAGAGAATTACATTCTGCCCTTGGTGGAAATGGACTGTAAAGTTAAATGCAAAGGGAGGTGGTAGGAGTGAAATGGAGAATTGAGGCCAACAATGCAGTCTGCCACAAGTCTATAAACACAAAAATAAAAACTACAGTTTTGAATTACAAAGACAGAATCCAGACATATTTGCAGGTAGGTATTAACTAGGTAAACAAACTAAAAGAAGGTGCTTATTTTTTCTTAAAAATATCTAGCTCAGATATTTCTTTTTGAACTCTAGTCTTACTGTTATTATATTAATAATTAGTTAAAGATTAGCTTGAGGTAAAAAACGTTTATACTGAGAATGAATTGATTTCTTTCCTCTCTGGGTATTGTTTAGTCAAGGGGCCTGGAAAAACACTTTTATGTGCTAATAAAAGCATTGAACTTTTTGTAAGTCTATGACAATAGTAAATTTTTCTAATTTTAGAAAGGAGAATTGAGATAGCCTATCTGATTTATATATAACCTGATATAACAAAGGTTATAAACAGATTAAAATTTTGTTTCAGTATTTTAAATTTAATAAATACTTTCATTTAAACAGTTGTGACAAAATGGAAGAAAAAAAAAAGAGTTACATTCTTACTCCTAGATTTGTATTTCTCATCTGATTCAATTACGTAAGTTTATATTTTGGAAATACCAACTCATTTACATCAGAGCCAAGACTAAATCACTCTGAAATCTCAGAAGAAGCTTCATATTAAAAGAATGTTGAAATTACATCTCGACAGAAATCAGAATCTCTATTTCTGGGTTCAATGCATTTGACAGTTTAACTACCTCCATCACTTTTATCATATAAAAAAGGAGAGTACTTTAATTTCACGTCCCTTAACCTTCTAGCAATGAAATAGTTCTGGAGAACCCAATGAATATAAAAGGGGTCAATGTTCAAATTATATTCATTTATAGTTTCTTTTATTGTTGAAGATCAGGATTTTTCAGCTTGTCTATCTATCAGCTAGTAGCTATCACTCTGATGCCTTAATCTTCAAGTGGACATTCCCTTGATTCAATACAATTATGGTAACCTGTAAGTTAATGTAGTCCCATAAGAGACATGCCATCATTACCTAGATTTATGGGCAGAACCACATCCATAAAATTTAGGTAATTGCTTGTGTACTGCCAGCCTATTTTTGCCTGTTAATATAAATAATATTTTCAACATTAGCTACCAAGAGGACAAATTTCTCATAACTGACTTTGTACTTAATTCCGTCAGATAATCTCCACTGCGATTTGATGAAGAATATACTATGAACAATTTCTGACAACCTTCGTTTTTCTCAAGCGTTTTGCTGAAGAGGCCCAATCTGGTGTTTATTTGGGGTTGTTACCACATTAAATTGATTTAAGGACACCATTTTCCATTCTCCTGTCTTCCATGCTCTGTTAACTTATGTCACATTTATTAAAACTCATAGTTTTGCATGTATGTTTCGATTTGTGGTGGCAAACTAATGAAACACGTTTCTCCCCTGTTTTTGCAAAATGGTGTTTAACAACTGCTGCTCCCATTAATGTATAGCCACATCGTAAGTAAACTGAACATGAAGAGATCTGCACAATGTTCTGATTAGGAAATACTACCTGGGGCACAGAATACGTGACATACCTTTGCAAATGAAAACTTGGAAGAAGTAAATAGACCAAGTGCATAAAAGAAGAACATATGTTTTATGCTACCAAATTATGCATCATTATTTTGAAGAGCTAACCAAAGTATGTTATAGATGCTAAAGCATCATTTAAATTTTAGACCCTTTGCAAAATTATTTTTCCAAATTCCTAAGGCAGGAATGGAGGTGGAGGAAGTGGCTTCTCTAGACAGCTGAATTCTAAAATCTGTTTCTGAGAGATTTTGCAAACTATGGTCTCAGATTCTAGACCATTCCAAAGAAATCTCTCTGAGCTCCTGTGCTTTAATTTATGGCATATCAGCTTTCACCCGTGAGTTTTGCGCTTTATCACGAGTCTCAGGGAGCCCATCAAGGTTTACAAAGCAAAGGAAGTCTGAGAGACATAAAAAATATCTGACTTCAAGCCATAATTTGGAGCATTTATATTATATACAGCAAAGGAACCCCTGGTACCAGTGAAAATGAAGGTCATGTTCAGAATAAGTACAAGGGCTGGGCTGCCATTTGAAGATGGCAGCAGTTCATGCTATTAAAACAAAATGTCTAGTCATGCCTGTAGTGTCCCGAAGCCCTGTGTTGGCTGGAGCTCACAGTACACGCCTCCTACTTTCACTCTCATGGCCTCTAGGCACAGCTGACACTCTGATCCCACTCTGGCCAGACTGACCTTCATATCCTCAATGCACCTTGTGTTTCCCATCTTCAAGCCTCTCCACACTTACCTTTTATTCATTTTTTTTAAGGTCTCATTTCCCACCTTCTCACCTTCTCAGAGTACTCTAAACTAAAGTCAGTGCTATCTCTGTAGAGGAGTTACAGCTTTTGATTGTGTAAGCTGTAACTATCCATATCTCTCCTGCACGATTTACGTAAGTATTCAGTATTTCCTTAATAGGTTATTTTGTAAGGATAAAACCATGTTAGAATATCAGTTATGCTCCTGAATGGTTAACATAAAGCCTCACTCAAAGTAAATGTATAACATAAACTTGTTTTTTATGCTTTTAATACAAGTTTATATTTTTATTTTTAATATTTTTCTTCTCACAAAAAGAATATGGCCTCATCATGCATATAACTCTCAAACATAAAGGGGAATGTAAAATCCATAGTTCCATCAATGTCCAATCCAAGGACAATCAACAGAAGAGAAAGAGCTCATACCATTGACCCAGGTAAGTGTTTCAGGCTGGTGAAGCTTGAAATGTTCATAGTACTTGTTGGAAGACTCGGTAGAGTCCGAAACTACTTTTCCTTATCATAGTGGATGCCCAAGTAGGTCAACTCCATGGAAAAAAACTTCAAAGTGAATGGGAGATGGGTTAATTCTCATGTCAACTCTAATTTTCAGCAACACTCCTAGAGCATTTCAAGAACCTCTGAGTCTTTCTGAAGCTTAAAGAGTGAGGTTGTGGCTTCTCCTGAGCAATTGTTAAAACTATGGGTCAAGAATAGTAGTTACAGAACATGCTCTCATAATCACCTTCTCAAATATTACAGAGTCTTGCAATTTATAGTAGAAGTTAGAAAAAAAAATACTGTCATAGTTTAGAAAGCTTCCCTCATGAACTTTGGTATCTCTAAAAGTTAAAGCCCAGCCCATTCAAAGAGCTCTTTCTGACATATCTGTTTTCAAGAAATATTTACATCATTGATCAAAGCATCAGAAAACAGAAACAGAAAAAAAAGAAAATCCAACTTATGATCCCAAGGGTATTAACATCCAATCCCTATCATAATGTGAATTGTACTTGAAGCATAAAGAAGCCACACAACCAGCCCTGCCTAAGACACAAGCAGGCCCCAATGGTGATCGGGGGCACCCAGAGAGGGGCAAGACCCTCCTTTACCACCAACTGACCCATAGGACCTGAGCTTCTCCAAGGACACCGAGTCCAGAGATATGGTTTCCACTCGAGCTCTGTGACTAGTCCTGTGTTGTTGGTGACTTAACTAGCTTTTCTCTGCCTCAGCTTCCTCAGTTGTATAATGAACCAGTAAAGCAGTGGTTCTCAACCTATGGGTCGTGACCCCTTTGTAACAATGAAAGTACATCACGGCATTTGGAAGGTTGAGAACCACCGCTAGAGGATAGTAGAAGAACAAGAGCTTTAGTGCTGAGGTCTAACAAATCAAGGTTCAAACACCATCTCTGACACTGACTTGCTGTATGACCTTGGAAAAGCTCATTAATCTCTCTAAGGTTTGGTTTCTTCACCTGTAAAATGAAAACAATGTTCTTGGGTTTATAATGAAAATCAAATGACCTAACATATCGGTGGCAATAAATGTTAGCTATTATCATCATTATCAGTATTGTTATGATAAGGCATTTAGACTAGGTCATCTTGTAAATACCCATTCCACAGCTAAGCTTTATGAAATACTGGAAGACTTTGAAGAAGTCCTCCGTTCAATCTTTAACTTTCATTATCCTGATGATTAATTTGCTCCTTCTATATCATACTGAAAAGGTAAGGCACCCTTGTTGACTCTGGGGCATTTTTGTTCAAGAATCAAATATATTTTATTTTTTAATTAAGAACACAAATAATACTAAATAATGGCTCCATTTGAAAAAAAAACAAAAAAAAAAACCCTTGATGGTTAAGCCATAAGAAGTGATTCTAGCTCTCTCATTTAACTAGCTTTCCTGATAGACTGATCATATGGATTATGGAAAATGTGACTACTAAGTAATGAGACTGATTTTGGCAAGACATCCAGACAAATCAGCATACATTATTCCTTAGTCACAATTACATAAGGAACAAAAGAGACTCACTTTAAGAGACTTTTTATATCAAAAGGATTAATAAAGAGCAGTCGAGTTATGTTTTCTAGAGATGTGCAGGTAAACATGGTGATTTGTACACAGGTTTCTAAGTCTCCCTCCCTCCACCTGAGATTCCAGCTAAATTGACAAATTGAATATAAATACATCAAAATAAAGCTTCATTTTGGCTTCCCTAATTTTATCAGACTTTCTACTTATGGGGATCAAATAGTGATCAAAAATCAAAAACTCTGGGCAGCGCCTGTGGCTCAGTGAGTAGGGCGCCGGCCCCATATACCGAGGGTGGCAGGTTCAAACCCAGGCCCAGCAGAACTGCAACAACAACAAAAAAAATAGCCAGGCATTGTGGTGGGCGCCTGTAGTCCCAGTTACTCGGGAGACAGAGACAAGAGAATCACCTAAGCCCAGGAGCTGGAGGTTGCTGTGAGGTGTGAAGCCATGGCACTCTACCAACGGTGACAAAAGTGAGACTCTGTCTAAAGAAAAAAAAAAAATTAAAAACTCTAAAATAATTAGGACAAGCTTCAGGCAAAATACTGGTCCCTAGGAAAAAAAGTCAACAAAAGCACTTTAAGATGATAACATCTGAGTTCAGAATCAACACCTGCCTTGTGGCAAAAACTATGTTCTACTACAATCCTACCACGTACACCTATTTCTGAGGAAAAGTACATTCTGATCTGTGATCCAAGCAATAATGAGAGGTGAGAGGAAAGAGGTCAACTCTTGGATCATTGAGTACATTTACTCATATGTGCTAAATGATTGACTGTATAAGAGAAGTTTAACATGTACCATACCCCAACTCCTGAATTAATCTTAACTGCCCAGAAGCCAAAACTTTCAGAGGGCCATGTGCAGCTCTGGGGTATGGTGTGTCCTAAGCCATCACCAAAGACCTGTGGTGCCCAAGGTCCTGCCACTAAAAAAGAAGTGCTCTTTAAAAGTAGATGTTTTAAGTTGATAGCCACTACCACCAAAATGGAAAGGGTCAATGCACTGAGATAAATAGGAAAGAAAATAACTTCTGAATTAGCACAATCTCTTCAAGAGAAAAAAAAGAAAAAAAATCACATTTTAAAAAGAAAAAATAGTCATTCAAATTTATAGAAGGGTAAATGTTATAGGCAATTACTGTTTAAAGTTTTATTTTAGGCAGGGCATCATGGCTCATGCCTATAATCCTAAAACTCTAGGAAGTAGAATTGGGTGGATTGCCCGAGCTCATGAGTTCAAGACTAGCCTAAGCAAGAGGAAGACCCTGTCTCTACTAAAAATAGAAAAACTATCCCGGCATTGTGGCAGGTATCTGTAGTCCTAGCTATTTGGGAGGCTGAGGCAAGAGGATTGCTCAAGGCCAACAGTTTTAGGTTGCAGTGAGCTAGGATGCCACAGCACTCTACTCAGGGCAACAGAAATGAGATTCTGCCTCAAAAAAAAAAAAATTATATTTTACCTCATCCAAATTTGTAGTATGTAATTTCATCATTTTAAAATTAGATAACAGTGATATTGAAGGCCCATGAATAGCCCCTTAATGAAGTACAGTTCAGATTTATTTTTCTAAATGATTGAAAAGGCAGAGAGGCAACTTTTTAATTAATTCTTAAGGTACTAGAGCAGGAACATTCTTTTATTTGTTTTATTGACAAAACTAATTGTAAATGATACAAGACCTACTATAAATCATCAGCAGAATACTTCTCTTGAGCAAAGAGGATTCCAAAAATATCTTCATATTATTCTTTTTCAGTATATGCATTGGTTTCCTAAGGTTACCATAACAAATTATCGCAGACTTAATAGCTTAAAATAACAAAATTTTATTATCTTACAGTTGCATCTGAAATGGGTCTGAGTATACTAAAATCAAGGTATCCACAGGGCTGCATGCCTTTCTGGAAGCTCTATGAAAAGTCCATGACCTTGCTTCTTCACCCTTCTGCTAGCCAGAAGGTTTATGGCCCCTTTCCTCCATCTTCAAAGCCAGCAAAGCTGCTTTATTTGTTCTTCTATCTTCAACCTTTCTTATCAAAACCAAGAAAAGTACTTTTAAGGACTCATCTTGATTAGATTGGGCTCAATGGATAATCCAAAACACTCTCCCCATCTCAAAGTCCTCAACTTTAATCACATCTGCAAAGTCTCTTTGGCCACATAAAGTAACATGTGCACAGGTCCCAGGGATTAGGTGTGTGGACATCCTTAGGAGGGATCCTTAGTTAACAATTAACTAATAATCATCAGAGCTCAGAGAGAAGAAAACCAGTTAAGTTATACACCTCACAGAAATCTGCCCTGTGAAGACAGACTTTTTTGGATATGGCAATCCTAGTCACTCCTTTTGGATTTATCGAATTACTTAAATGGTCCTCAGTGTAGCCAGTTCTCTTCCTGGACACTTCACTTTGATCTCCCTCTCCTGCCTACCCAGAAGGGCCTTCCCCATCCGCTTCCTGTGACTACTTCCCACTCTCCTTTCAGACTTAGGCAGTCTCCTCCTGGACTCCTCTATGAGTCCACCCAGAAAAGGTGAGACACTGTTCCCTATGCTCCTGCCAAACTGCGCATCTCTCTTCACAGCATTCACACTCCTGTTTTGAGGCTGTTTGTGTTCTTCCCTATCCACCCCTCCCCACTAGGCCTGGTTTTTATCCTCAAATGTGGGTATTTGTTTTTCTTTACACTTTTGTTTTCCCCAGCCCCTACATAGGGCCTGATGTAAAATATCAGCATTCAAAAATATCAAATGAAAAAGTGAGTGGATGGCAATTTTTTTTTTAAAAGCCTCAATTAAAAGAGATACTCATGGCCAGGTGTAGTGGCTCACATCTGTAATCCTAGCACTCTGGGAAAGTGAAGGGGGAGGATCGCTTGAGCTCCAGAGTTCAAGACCAGTGGAACATTGTGGCAGGTACCTGTAGTCCCAGCTAATCAAGAGCCTGAAGCAAGAGTATCTCTTGGGCCCAAGAATTTGAGGTTGCTGTGAGCTATGATGCCACCTTACTCTACCAAGGGTGACAAAGTGGTTCTGATGCCACTGCCCTCTACCCAGGATGACACAGTGAGACTCTGTCTCAATAAGTAAATAAATAAGATACTCATTTGCTAAATCTCTCTCTATATTATCATAAATTCTTGATTAGGGTGAGATACATGCAATGATATCACAGGTATTAATGGAAAAAATATATAAAAGCATGACTAATGAGTGTTTTAATATCCTTTAATTAGCTTTAATTTACTTATTTCCTAAGAGATAATATGACATTTAATTTGGGGGATATTCCTATCCCCTAATAACTGCCCTTTTATTACTGCATAATACTTTTCGATCTCTATCAACAGTACATTTACATACCAGCCAAATAATCTCTGGCTGATAACATATTATTTTGTACATCCTTCCACATTGTTATACTTTCTTTATAATTATCACCTGATAACATGTCTGTTAATTTATTATAATTTGAAGGAATAAGTGAGTGCATGAGACGTAAGCCTCAAGCAAGGCTGCCTGGGAGTGAATCTGGATTCTATCACTTTGAAGCTATTTGACCTTGGACAAGCCACTTAACTTCTCTGTACCTCCATTTCCTCATCTGGCAACACAGGCATGATAATAATAGTAGCTATTCATAAGGTTTTTGTGAAGACCAAAAGAACTAATAGATTTAAAGTGATTAGAAGAGTCCTTGATACATGGTATATATACTCTGTTAGTATTAACTTTATAGTAATAATTGTTATTGTAATAATGAATTCGCTATCATTGCTCACTCAAGTTATTTCTAGATTGTTTATCTGAATCACAATAGCACCTATAAGCATATGGATTTGAGGATGACTATTTGGTTAACTGGTTGGTTTTGTTTCAATGGGATTGCTCTCTTAAGACAAAGTCTCAAGATTTCCAGCCCATTTCCAAAAGAGAATCCAATCCAATCTTTAAATGCTCACATGAAAAATTACTTAATTTTATATGTCTACTTGTAAACTACTTTGAAAATACATTTTCACAATATCTCAACAACCTATGCAGATAGCTAACTGTCATAGAAATTGGAAGGGCTCAAAATTCTGGTTTTCACTTCCAGCTTTTCATCTCAGAGAAGTTGCTAATTAGCGATCTTTATGCCTATCCTGGAAAGAGAGAGGGTTGTGACTAAAGAAACAATACTTTTTTCCTAATGTGCTTCACAACTCAAAATTCATTGACTTATATGTGTATTTTGTTTTGGTTTGTTGTGTTTTGTGGTCACTAAACAAAAACAGTTTCTTTCATTTCTTCTAATAAGAAAGGAAACAGTATGTCTGTCAGGAAAAGAGAAAGGAAAAAATAGCAAAGGGAAAACATCTCTTAGGAGATGTTAGGAGCTCCCTTAGGAGAAAGGAGAAAACAATAGAAGGTAAACAATAAAACATATCATGGAATTATTTGAGATTGCCCTTGTATTTGTGGGAACAAAATATTGCACAATGAGGAGGAACTAAATATAAATTTGGCATAAGGCAAATGGAAGAACTACGTCACTCTTTATTGTTCGTATTTCAGGAGCACCTACCACTAAAATATGTGGGGCACAGAAAGTGGACAGAGGAAACACTTTTACTCCATACATTTACTTTCTCTAGGCAGTAATATATGTAGACCCAGTACCATTTCTTTAGCAGAAAGTATCTGAAATCCAAATCATGTATATACGTATGCTATATATCTTTTGCATTCTAGACATGAAATCACCAAAAGAGATACTTCTGTTTATCTAAGGTTAAACAGGTTTTAACCTTAGATAAACAGAAAAGTTTTCCTGGATTCTTGATTTCCAAAACAGTTCATTTGTTTAACTAACCTTATGCTTTTTTGTGTATTTTTATTGATATATAATATTATAATTATACATATTTCACGGGTACCTGTGATACTTTGATACATATATACAATGTGTAATGATCAAGTTGAGGTAATGGTGGTACCCATCATCGCAAACATTTCTTTTCTTTTTTTTTTTTCATGTTTAAGGAATAGTTTATAACATGAAAAATGCTTATAACAGTAACTAAAAAATGCAAGATATAAAACAATATACACATTTAAAACAGTAATGATGACATTAAGAGTAATAATAGTAATAGCAGTAGCTAACACTGGCTGCTCTGAGCCAGGCAGGGTTCCATCACATTATCCATTTCAGTCTCTCCAAGTCCTTTAAGGTAGGCCTTATTGTTATTCCCATTATTCAGAGTGGCTTGGGTTGTGTGGCCAAGGCCACACAAGAGGTTGGGCATGGGGAGACAGGGGTGCTAGCAGAGCCCTCGCGGCTCTCAGGCCTTCTGTAACACTATGATAAAATGCTGTGGCAGATGTCCTTGAGTTCTGGGACCAAAGGGCTGATAATCTTATGTTTTCTAAATTTTCTATAGAGACATATTTTTGTTAAAATTGGATATTATGAAAATACCGACACATTAAAATAT
>CAUYRH010122055.1:0-10106 GCA_963574655.1 Perodicticus potto | reverse complement strand
GAAAATATCATGAATGTTACATTAATCAGGTGGATAAAAATATCTCCGATTGTATGGGAAGCCCGCACACTGTACTCCAAGCTTGAATCATTGTACACAGTTATGACTCAATAAAAAATAATTAAAAAAAAAAAAAAAACTAAGACAGAGTAATGTTTTCTGTGATTGTTGTAAAAATCTAAGTCTTTTTTAGATAGGAGATATTACTGTAACATTGCACATTTTAAACAAAGCTATGAAAAAAATGTTATTTGATAAGAAAAACTTATAGAAGTTACCTTTTTTTTCTTGTAAAGGATCAAAACCAAAATTTTTGAGAGCAGAATTTTTTTCTGTTGCTTACTGCTGAATCTACAACACCAAATTTTTGTGACCTGTACTATCTTTTTAATATATTTGTTACATAAATCAAATAATACTAATTTACTAATATTAATCTCTAGTTAATACTAGAGATTTCTGGCATGACACATTTTTATGTAGAAACAACTAGTCGAAACATATAACCCTTGTGTTTATGACCACATTATAATCAATAATAGTCAGTTTCTAGTTCAAGTTTCAGTGAGCCACAATGTTTACAATGTTGCAGTGGATAGAATAATTCCCCACTCTCAAATTCACCCCCCCCCCACAGGCCTTCAGATGTGGCCTGTTTGGTTAATTGGATATCTTCACACATATAATTAAGAATGGCAAGATGGCATCACTTTGATTTTAGGGTGGCCCCTTCAAAACCAAAGGACACAAAGGCGAAGCCATGTAAAGACAGAGACACAGAAGGACACACCTATATTTTTGATCTAAATTTTCCAAATTCAAGCTATGTAACCAGAACATAGGTACCCTCAGAATATACTGAAATAAACTTTAAAAGAAACAGAGGCAGAGATTGGAGCTATGCTGCCATACACCAAGATACCAAGCTGAAGATACCAGAACTGGCAGAAAAAAGGTAGAGTTTCCCCCTAGAAACTTCCGAACAACCATGCTGCCAACTTGAGTTTGGATTTCTTCCTTCCAAACTAGTGAGAATATTTTTTGGGGAGTGCCACAAGATTTAAAGTAATTTGGTTTTTGTAGCTATAGGATATTTACACAGATGTAGAAGGCTAGAACATATAGCTATAGGATATTTAAACAAATGTAGAAGGCTAGAACATGTATTATTCTTATCGTTGCAATAACAGAAAAATACAGATCTATCAATAATTACAACTTTTAGTAAATTCCTCAAAGGACTGACGTTGCAAGACATCCAACTAATTTACAATCTAAGCAGACAGGTGGTACCAAGGAAAGACAGACAGTAGATACTCACAAATGTTTCATTCCTGGCAAAAAACAGGAAGGTTTCTATGAACTGGTAAGGACAATGCATCTAATGTTTATAAAGAATTGCTAAAAGCTGACAGTGGCTCGTGTGAGAAAATAGAACATATAGAAACAGTACCCACGAGGGGAATTCGTAGGGACTTTCAGACGCTTACTCAGGGAAATAACCAAGTAGTTACGAGAAAGATCTGAGGCACAATGGAAGACAAGTGTAAGTCTCCCTGGTGTTGTTCAGGTATGTGTGTGTTTGGGTCGGTTGGGAGGCATGAGCAGCTGCAAGAGCGGGAAAGAAGGGTACAGGTGAAACTTACTAAATGTGGAATATAAATGTCTGCACACAATATTGAAAAAAATGCCATGAAAGCTATGTCAACCAGTTCAGTGAAAATATTTCAAATTGTATATAAAACCAGCACATTGTACCCCATGATTTCATTTATGTACACAAACATGATTTAATTAAATAAAAAGAAAAAGAGCGGCAAAGACATACAGCTCTGCCTTCTCTTGGATATGTTATTATCTACACCTGCAGGCTTCAACGGAGGGGAAAATAGCAGCAAGCCCGGTCAGCGTCATGAGGGCACAGGCTAAGAAGAAACTCCAGAGAAAAGAAAAAGAAAATATCCTGAGGCTAGACCCTTACAGAAGGGCCACTTCTGGTGAAGGAACAGGTTAAATATGAAGCCCCAGACTCCAGAGGAGAAAACAGAGTTCATGCCAAAATAACATACAGAAAATGATTTTTTAACCTTACCCTGGCAAGTGTCCAGAAACAAGCAATGGCACAAATGTCCCACAGCTCAGGAATGGGGAAACAAACTATTAGAGATAGTGAGAATATTTTCCATTCAATTAAGTACTGCTCAATAATCATAAAAATGGATAAATTACCAATACATGTAATAATTGGGATGAATCTGAAATACACAATTGTACACATTAGACTATAAGTTCCATGAGAGCAGAATCAATTTTATCCCCGTTGGCCTAGATGTAGGTGCCCCATAAATGCTACTAAATAAATAAATGGTTAATACTACAATATCAAGAGATTATTGATTAGTAGCTGTGTCAGGAGTAGCTCCTATGTGATAATACAATTTGGGTCTAAACATAAATCTAAAGACAGTGATAAGCTCTGAGAAGACAAATTGGAAACACAGACAAGATAAAGGAATATTGCCATTTGAACGCATTCCATTATTAATCAAGCAGTCACACAACTGCCAGGGCCTGGGTAATATTTATATTGCACATTCATATTATACATCTAAGCCTACTGAGAATTTTATAAATAATATGGAAACTTTGCATGTCTTTTATCTTTACCTAAAAAGTGTACTTTACTAAACATTGAGAAATATTAGGAGACTCTAAATTAAGAAAAAAAAAAACCCTTCAGATTTAAACATAGTTTTGTAAACTCCAAATAGGGAATGGCTATCTCACTATATCCTAAAGGATATTTTCCATGATGTCTGCATTCATTTAACATACATTATGGAAGCACATTTCTGAATCACTAACCCATGTTCAGTAATTTGTATCTCAAATAAAAGTTAGAGAATTTCTTATTTTAATAAACTACAAAATGGAGATAAGTTATTGCAGAATAAAAAGATTTGGTTATCAGGGAAACTTAAGGAAAACAATTAAAAGGGTTTTATAACAAAGTCAGTTGTATAAGTGGGAAAAGAAAAGAAATGGATAAAAAGCCTTCCTAAAATCATAATCGTCTTAAAATCAGTCATTTGGTAAAGAAAACAAGCACAACCACTTAGCAAACACAATTACTAAGGACCTAAAGATTTAATCACTTCAGTGTGATAGACTTATGAAATATCTCTCTTCCCTTTAAGACTAGATTAAAACACATTTTACTTCATTTGATACTGCCTAATTTTAGTAATTAACAAATCTGACTCTTGAGAATGTTTCCCTTTTATCTAACTTAAACAGAGTAAACTAATAAGTAATTAGCTCATCAAAATGTCTTGCAAGGTATAATCCCTAAATTCCTTCTAGATTCTCTTTGTTCTCTTTGCATCACCAAGTGTTTGTTTTAACCTATTTTTAATTTTGTGAAATACATACCAATTAAAGGTAGATAGGTAAATATGACTAAATATTTCATTTAATATTATTATTCTTGTCGATGGAAGAATAACCTTCAGAAAATAGAATTTGCTTCTTCAATTTTCTAGTTAACAAATTGCATAATTCTTATTTACTTGAATAATATTCCATTTATTTTATGTTTGAAATTTTTATTTTCTAAATGTCTTCTATGGAAATTCTCTTAATGTAGTACCTGGCTCAGTTCTACTTTTTTTTTTTTGTAGAGACAGAGTCTCAGTTTATTGCCCTCAGTAGAGTGCTGTGGCGGTATAGATCACAGCAACTTCCAACTCTTGGACTTAGGCGAGTCTCTTGCCTCAGCCTCCTGAGTAGCTGGGACAGGTCCCACCCCGGGCTCAGTTCTTCATTTAAGAGGCATATACAAAGTTAACGCTGGGCGGCGCCTGTGGCTCAGTGGGTAGGGCACCAGCCCCATATACGGAGAGTGACGGATTCCAACCCTGCCCCGGCCAAATTGCAACAAAAAATAGCCGGGAGTTGTGGTGGGCCCCTGTATTCCCAGCTACTCGGGAGGCTGAGGCAAGAGAATCGCCTAAACCCAGGAGTTGGAGGTTGCTGTGAGCTGTGACGCACAGCATTATACCAAGGGCAATAAAGTGAGACTCTGTCTCTAAAAAATAAATAAATAAATAAATAAGAATAAAGTTACCTCATTACTTTTGTCTTAGTCTCATCTGCTATTTTCCAACTTTTATAGGAACCTTATACAACAAATTTAATGCTTCCAATTCCTTTTTCTGTGACTTCTTCCTCACTTTATGCTTTTCCCATGCAGGTCAGCTACATAATTTGCATGTATTTGTGATAAATGAAAATATGAGTTTCTTGTTCAAAATTAGGATGACAGGGTACAATTGGTCCTAAGACATAATAAAGATGTTTTTCCTTTCTTATGAAGTTTTTTTGTTGACTTTTCATGATATTTGCTATTTTTAAGTTGTGTTAAGCAAAGGAAAATTTAAATTTAAGTTATGAACATAAGTTACTTCATTCCATTCACTTTATATGCAATGCTAACTTTAAATGCAAATAGAGCATTTAAATCATATGAAGAGTCACCAGATTACATTTTGTATTATAACTTGTCTTCAAACAAGCTGCTTGCGCTCCAGCAGACCAGAACTGACAAACATAAGCCAGAATCAGGATGTTGAAAGGAGAAAGAAAGACTCCCTCAGGCATAGCATCTGTCCAAAAAGGGCTCCCTCGACACAGTGATACTCAGTAGGCATGTGTACTCACTTGGCTAGTGCAGATCTGTATACTACACTTGATCTTAGCCAAAAGGTTTAGAAGCGATGCAGATCTGTATAATCAGGTGGGATAGTCTGTCTCCATACTTCGGACTTAGCATTGCTCATTCCCAACGGCATCCAGGGTCTGCCTCAATTCAGCCACTGAACGCACATGCTTCAGAGCCAGGCATTTCCCCTTCCCACTGCTCAAAGGCCCTGACAGCAGGCCTGTGACCACCAAAAGCATTTAAACTTCCTTGCCTGGATGTACTAGTTACCTGTATTGGGAGTGGGCAAAAGGATTGCCCCCAAGGAAACTGCCTGGTACCCTAAAATCACGCTGCTGTTGCCAGGCACCTCCGAAAATTCTCCAGAGTGCACATCCTGACCTCAGTACTTCTTGCAATAATACATCTGATTCCCACAAGATCAGACGTTAACAAAAGAACAATCGCCTCCTTCCCCTAAAACCTCATTTGCTTACCACTAAGAATGCAGGGCCCCGGAGGAATGACAGGTAGTGGGACAGTGCATAGTCAAACCTTTCTGGAGTGGCAGAGAACAACAGGAGGTAAGGGTAAGACTCGACATGAGCCCATGAAATTACTAATTTCAAGAGGGTAATAGCAAAGCAGTAAGCCATCATGGGGAACTTTTAAATATCAGGTACTATGTATCACAACTGCACAGTTTCCATGACCATGCAGCAGTTCCTATCCTTACTTAACTGTGCTGAAATATCTAAAGCATAAAAAATTCTGTATTATAGCTATATTTTTACATTTGAGTGTTTTTATGTTGGTGCATATTAAACTTTCTTCTCAGTGGTTAGAGTATTTTTGTGCATTTCTGATATGGCAAATCTGTCTACTGGTAACAAATTTCCTTAGTGAGTGCTTAGCTAGGAGAGATTTTATTTCCCCTTCATTTATGAAACTTAGTTTTGTGAACAGAAAATTCTTGTCTTAAATTTATTCCATTTAAGTATAGAGATAGGACCCTAATCACTCTGGCTTGTAAGGATTTTCTGCTGAGAAGTCTATTGTTAGTCTCCTGGCTTTTTCTTTACAAGTTACGTGACATTTTTATCTTGCAGGTTGTAAGATTTTCTCCTTCACATTAACTATGGCCATATGGCTATGTGCCTCATTACTGTCCTATTTACAACAAACATGATGATTGTAAAAGTATGTAACATATCAGTATTAACATTCAGTATAACCTAAATGCTCAATTTGAAAGATATAGGTTGAAAGAATAGATTTTAAAAATACCCAATTATCTGCTGTCTCCAAGATATTCATTTAACTCATAAAGATTCTCACACACTGGGGTTAAAGGGTTGGAAAATTATTCCACATGACTGATAACCAAAAGCAAGCAGGTGTAGCTATTCTTATTTCAAATAAAACAGACTTCAAATTAACAACAGTAAAAAGCAAAAGGAAGAAAAAATACAAAAGTTCTAATTAGATAATGATAAAAGGATCAATTCATTAAGAATATATAATAATCCTAAATATATATGGATACAACACTGGCACTCCCAGATTCATAAAACAAATACTACTAGACCTAAGAAGTAAAACAATCATAAATTTAATAATAATGATAAATTTAAACAGCCCACTGATACAGCTAGACACATCATTGAGATATGAAATCAATGAAGAAGCATTGGACTTAAGAAGGACTCTAGAACAAATGAGTCTAGCATGTTGGACACTTTACAGGATAGATCATGTGTTGGGCTACAGGACAACATTCAGAAAATTAAAAAAAAACTGAATTCAAACTATGTATCTTAGAACACAGTAGAATAAAACTAGAAATTGATTCTAAGAGGAACCCTCAAATCTAAACAAATAAAGGATGCACAAAAAGTAAGTGTGCAATTTAAAATAGCTTGACATAGTAAATTGCACACAAACTTTATGTCCACCATGTATATGGAAATTAATCAGCCTGCTTCTTCATTATCTTTAGGTCAATGATGAACTTAAGATAGAAATTTAAAAAAAAATTTGAATGAATGACAATGGTGACACAGGCTACCAAAATCTCTAAGAAATACCAAAAACAGTGATTAAAGGGAAGCTCATAGCTTACATGCCTATATCAATAAGGCAGAAAGATCATAAACTAAAAATCTAGTTTCATATCTTAGGCAATTAGAAAAATAAGAACAAATCAATCCCAAAGCAAGCATAAGACAAGCTGAGTTAGGCTGGGTGCAGTGACTCATGCCTGTAATCCCAGCACTCTGGGAGGCCTAGGCAGGTCGATTGCCTGACAGGCTCACAGGTTCAAGACCAGCATGAACCAGAGTGAGACCTCCTTTCTAAAAGTAGCTGGTGATATGGTGGGAGCCAGTAGTCCCAGCTACTTGGGAGGGTGAGGTAAGAGAATCACTTGAGTCCAAGAGTTACAGCTCTCTGTGAGCTGTGATGTCACCACACTTTGCTGAGGGCAACAAAATGAAACTCTGTCTCAGAATAAAGAAAGAAAGAGAGAGAGAGAGAAGGAGGAAAGGAAGGAAAGAATGAAGGAAAGAGAGAAAGGAGTGTGAGACATGGGGGATGTATAAAAGTTTTCCAAAGGGAGTTGGGCAATTAGTAAAAGTTATAACTTAGCAAAAATTTAATAAAGTAAGGCATATCTCTTTAGCTTTCAAGGAGAAGGCATTTGGCAGTGAAGTATCAAGATTATCTTTGAAGGTGCATGAAGAACGTGACAGCCTCTGAAGAATGCTGTTTTTCAGGCATATGTTGATGAAGATCAGGGATATTAAAGGCCATCAAGCAAATTATCTCTTATAAATTGTTGTGATATGGTTTCCTGAGTGTAAGATAATGAGGCTTTATTTGCTATTCCTTCAATTGAACACCACATTGAAATCTTTTAATTACCATACCCTAGTCTTAGCAGAAAAGTTCTCATCCACGTCAAATATCTTATATACCTTAAGAGTAAAGGAGTATAAAGAGTTTAATTTTAAGTCTAGGCTATCATTACTAACAATACCAATTTAGTTTTCCTCTCTTTCTCTTTTTATAGTTGTGGCAACCCATTTGAATATTCTGTCAAAGTAATTCTTTTTTCAGCCATCTAGCACCATGGGGAAGGGAGCATAACATCAGCACTTTGTTTACACGCAGTCTGACGCTGATGGTAAAATGTCACTCTGCTTCTGCCATGTTGTTTACGATGCTACACAAAGCAATTACCTTATTGTTTGGTTCATTTTAAAGATCAATATTGTACGCTGATGAGAAAATTGCAATTAGGAAAAAAGAATTGGATTTCCTCCAACATAATTCAAATGAAATCAATAATTTCACACTTTCAAAACCTTGCTTTCATCAAATTATGATCTATTCTAATTAAACTTTTTTTCTAAAATGCTTAAATGCTAATTACCTTAAATTACAGTAACTTTAAAACTGGCCTTGAAGTTGTAAATGAAAAAGGCTTTAATTCATTTATACTCTCTGTCTTATGGTTTTCTGGAGAAACGGAACTAATATGTAGATATAGCTATAGAAATACAAATATATAAAAATAAATTTAGTGAGGAATTGGCTTACATGATTAAGGGGGCTGAACATGCTCACAATCTACTATCTGCAAGCTGAAGGCCCAAGAAAGTTAGTGATAATAGTTCTAGTTCAAACGTGACCTGAGATCTAGGGAGGCTGATGGTGTGAGCCCTACTCTAAGACTGAAGACCCCAGAACCAGGAGCACTGAGATCCTAGGCAGGAGAAGATGGATGTCCCAGTTCAAGCAGAGAGAGTGAATACGCCTTCCCTTTGACTTTTGTACTATTTGGGCCCCTAAAGGATTAGATGACACCTGCTTACCTTGGTGAGGATGAATCTTCCTTAGTCTACAGAATCAGATGCTAATCTCTTCCTGAAACACCTACACAGACATATCCATAAATAACTTACCAGCTATCTGTGCATCTGTGAGATCAGTTGACATCCATTAACCATACCATTCTCTTTCCTTCTTTAAATTCAAATTAGTGCCTGATATTATGCAGTGTGTTTCTTCCATTTTATTTTTAGGTTTGAATCTTAAATCCTTATGTAGGGGTACTACAATATAATTTATTGTAGTCAACGAATGAAGGTTAAAATGAACATATAAGAAGGTATTGGGGAAGGTTCCTTCCTTCTCAATATTTTGGAGTAGTTTCTGCAACATAGGTATAAGCCCTTCTTTGAAGGTTTGATAGAATTCATGTTATGAAGCCATCTGGTCTAGGGCTTTTGTTATTGTTGTTGTTAAAAGCTTTTTATTGTTTCTTCAACTTCGGTGCTTGATATTGGTCTGTTCAGGAGATCTATTTCTTCCTTGTTAAGTCTAGGGAGACAATGTGATTCCAGTTGTGGGTTCATTTCTTCCACATTTGCAAATTTCTGGTCATAGAATTTTTTACAGTAGTCAGAGATAATCTCTTGTATCTCTGTTTTTATTGTCCCTTTCTCATTTCTTTTTCTTTTTCTTTTTTTTTTGAGACAGAGTCTCATTATGTCACCCTGGGTAAGTGCCATGGCATTACAGCTCACAGCAACCTCAAATTCCTGCCTCAATCTCCTAAGTAGCTGGGACTATAGGTGCCCACCACAAGGCCTGGCTATTTTTTGGTTGTAGTTGTCATTGTTGTTTGACAGGACCATGTTGGGTTCAAACCCACTAGCCCGGTGTATGTGGCTGGCACCCTAGCTGCTGAGCTACAGACATCAAGCCACCCTTTTTCATTTCTAACTGAGGTTATTTGAGATTTTTATTTTCTGTTTCTATTTTTTTTTTTTTTTTGCTTTTTAATTTTTTTTATTAAGTCATTTGTGTATAGATCATACATACATTTATGCCATTATGGGATTCGATGTGTTAATTATTTGTACAAATTGGAGTGTTTACATGCTGCTAATCAACATAGCTTTCATCTCATTTACCCAATTACAACATTGAGACATTTGTGTTCTACACCTTTTTCTTTTCTTTTTTTTTTTTTTTGAGTAGCACATTGACTTTATTTATTTATTTATTTATTTTATTAAATCATATCTGTGTACAATAATTCAGTCATGGGGTACAGTGTACGGGCTTCAGGAGAAAACTTCTAAATACGGATCAAAATTGTTCTCACAAAGTAATGAGAAAGTCTCTTGAATGTTATTACACCTTTTTATTTTCTATCTCAGTTCATTAAGTGGTTCCTAGAGGGCACCCACACTTCAACTTTAAACATCTTGTCTAGGATTTCATTGTTCTCCCATATTCAGCATCTGTAACCCTCAGGACTAGACAGCAACTTTAGTAACCTTTAGCTCCTTCTGGACACCCCATACCCTGAAGGCCTAGAGCAGTCTTCTGGAATTTT